>PVLC010001305.1:115674-149158 GCA_004027655.1 Graphiurus murinus | reverse complement strand
TTTATAGCTGCACAATTCACAATTGCCAAACTATGGAAACAGCCAAGATGTCCATCAACAGATGAATGGATTACAAAACTATGGGATATGTACACAATGGAATTTTACTCAGCCATAAAGAAGAACAAAATCATGTTATTTGCAGGGAAATGGATGCAACTGGAAAACATTATGTTAAGTGAGATTAGTCAGTCACAAAAAGTAAAAAATCATATGCTCTCCCTAATATGTGGAAGCTATGGAGAAAATGGGTCATAGGAGGGACCTTAGAGGAAGAAAGAGAAACCTTAGATGAGCAAAAGTCATTTAATATAAGATGATGGAGGAGGCGGTGGATAAAGAAACACCCTAATGGACAAGATGTATATTCACAAACATTAAAGTCAACCACTAAACTGAACACGAGAAGGAGGGAGGGAGGAGGAAATTGGAGAAAGGTCAAATGAGTGCTGTGTGCACGAATGCCTCTACCAGCATATGTGCCTCATAAAGATGTATGATTACAATGCATCAATAAAAAACATATTTAAAAGCTTAATATAGGAGTTAGGGCATTAATTAAGAAATCACTGCAAAATTCTAGCAAGAGATGATGCCATGGACCAGGCAACAGTACAGAAGTAATATGAAGTGGTCAGATTCTGTACACATTTTGAAGGTAGAGCCTGAAGGATTTGCTGATGTGGTGTATGACTGGGAGGAGCTGAGGTGATGCCAAGGTTTTTGGTCTGAGCAATTGGAAGAATAAAGCTTTCTACTGATGGAGATAGATGCTGATGGAGTGAACTGTGCAAAGAAGAGCTCTCAAAGATGAATTTAGAAAGGTAGATAGGAACCAAATTATACAGAGCTCTCTGAGTCAAGAATTTTGAATGCTATCTTAAAAGTAAAAAAAAAAAATTACTGAATCTTTTTAAGATGTCAAAGTTTAGAATCAGATAAGCATTTCAAAACTATCCCTTTTTGCAGATGACATGATACTATACTTAGAAGACCCAACAAAGTCAACCAAAAACTTATAGAATTGATCAACAAATTCAGCAAAGTGTCTGGGTACAAAATCAATCTTAAAAAATCAGAAGCTTTCCTGTATGTCAACCATAAATTGACTAAAAAAGAAATTCAGAAAACAATTCCACTCACAATAGCACCCCGAAAAATAAAATACTTACGGATAAATCTAACCAAAGAGCTAAAAGACCTCTATAAGGAAAATTATAGAAAGTTGGAAAAAGAAATTGATGAAGACCTTAGAAGATGGAAAGATATTCCTTGCTCTTGGATAGGCAGAATAAATATCATTAAAATGGTCACTCTCCCAAAATTGATCTACAGATTCAATGCAATACCCATAAATTACCAATGTCACTCCTCACAGACATAGAAAAATCAGTCCTTAAATTCATTTGGAACAATAAAAAGCCCAGGATAGCCAAAGTAGTCTAGTCCTTAGCAACAAGAACCATGCAGGAGGTATCACAATACCTGACTTCAAACTCTGTTACAAAGCCAGAGTAATAAAAACAGCATGGTATTGGCACAAAAACAGACACATAGACCAATGGAGCAGAGTAGAAGACTCACAAACAGACCCCCATGCTTATGGTCAATTGATATTTGACAAAGGAGCCAAAAACATACACTGGAAAAAAGATAGCCTCTTCAACAAATGGTGTTGGCAAAACTGACTACCCATATGCAGGAAAATGAAAATAAACCCCACTTTCTCACCCTGCACAAGAGTCAACTCAAGGTGGATCAAAGACCTGGAAGTCAGGCCAGAGACCTTGCAGCTACTTGAAGAGGGCATAGGACCAACACTTCAAAACACAGGTAAAAACTTTCTCAACAAGACCCCAAAAGCACAAGCAACTCAAAGGAAGATCAATACATGGGATTGCATTAAACTAAAGAGCTTCTGTGCAGCAAAGGAAACTATCAAGAACCTCAACAGAGAGCCTACGGAGTGGGAGAAAATTTTACCAGCCACTCTTCTGATAGAGGACTAATATCTAGGATATACAGAGAGCTCAAGAAAATCACAGCTAAGAAAACAAATAACCCAATCAAAAAATGGGCAAAGGATCTAAATAGACACGTCACAAAAGAAGAAATACAAATGGCCAATAAATGTTCTACATCATTAGCAATCAAGAGATGCAAATCAAAACTACCTTGAGATTTCACCTAACTCCAATCAGAATGGCAATCATAAAAAACACAAACAACAACAAATGCTGGCGGGAGTGTGGAGAAGTGGGAACCCTAATACATTGTTGTTGGGATTGCAAATTAGTGCAACCACTTTGGAAAACAGTACGGAGGATCCTCAGATGTATGGGAACGAACCTACATATGATCCATTAATACCACTTCTGGGTATCTACCCAAAAGAATGGAAACCAAACTATCAGACCGATGCATGTGTATCTATGTTTATAGCTGCACAATTCACAATTGTCAAACTATGGAAACAGCCAAGATGTCCATCAACAGATGAATGGATTACAAAACTATGGGATATGTACACAATGGAATTTTACTCAGCCATAAAGAAGAACAAAATCATGTTATTTGCAAGGAAATGGATGCAACTGGAAAACATTGTGTTAAGTGAGATTAGTCAATCACAAAGAGTAAAAAAGCATATGTTCTCCCTGATATGCGGATGCTACGGAGAAGATGGGGCATAAGAGGGTCTCCATATGAAAAAGGAGAAACCCTAGATGAGCAAAGAAGTTGACTTAACTGAGGGGGATGGACTGGAGGGGGGAGAGGGGGACACCCTAATGCACATGATGCACTTTCACAAATATATCAAGGTCAATCACTAAACTGAACTTGAGAAGGAGGGAGGGTGAGGGAGTGGGGTGGGAATTGGGGAAGGGATTAAATGATAAATGTGTGTGTATATGCCTTTATCAGCTTGTACCTAACAAAGATGTATGATTACAATGCACCAATTATTATAAAATAAATAAATACATAAATAAAACAACACAGGAAAAAAATAAAATTTAGAACATTGATATTCTCTTATGGAAGATGTTTTGTGGAAAGAAGAGCTCTCAAAGATGAATTTAGAGAGGTAGATAGGAGCTCAGAGCTTTCTGAGTCAAGAATTTTGAATGCTATCTTTAAAGTAAAGATTTCAATGCATTTGGCTATGTTCTTGAAATAGGCCCCGTGACTGTGGTGGGGGCACTGTGTCCCCCCACTGGTAGTGGCACCTACAGTGACCATGGTGGGAATGAAGAATTTACACAGTAAGCAGGAGGCTTGTAGTTGTTCATGGACGAGGGAGTGGGGTCTCCAGGTAGCCCATTTTATTTCTCCCTTAAGTGGACCTGTGTCGTGTGTACTCTAAATGATTTCCTACATACTAGCGGTAACTATTGTCCCTTCCTCTTTGGCCAAGGCAAGAGAAACTTGCCTCTTAAACATTCCCATTTCAATACTGGAAGTTAAGTCATTTAAGCTGGAACAAGAATGTTTTAATTTTAAGTAAGCTAATTATTTAACCTTGGCTAGTGAATCAAGACTAACCAGATATCGAACCTTTGCTCATTGTATTTTTGTGGGGAAGGATACAATAAGTACTGTGATAATTCTAAATAACAAGGCAGTATACCCATAGAGGAATCAAACTGTGTTCTTAAAGGTATATAATGCTATGAAAAGGTTTATGGATGTGATTGTACAAGCATGGAAACTTTGTTATTATATCAGCAAGGTTCTTAGTTATTTGCAGCAAGGCAAACTTTAGTTGATTTGGGCAAAAAGGATGTCTAGGAAAAGAAGCATGACTATCTGCAGACCCTCTTTAAGAACAGAGGCATAACCACCAGATGATGGCAGGGCCCGGCACACCTGCTGCCTAGTTCACGTAAAGGTCCTTGACAGGCCAGCTGTGGTGTCAAGGGAAAATCTGGTATAGAGAGACGACATCTGGAAAATGTCTCTATCACACCAGAATTCTGATCTGGGGAAGCCATAGGATTCTGCCCACACCACTGACGCCAGAGAGGGTGTCCTCCATGTCTCTGTGGCTCCAGGGCAGGTTGTGTTGACCCTAGCTGCAAAGGAGGCAGAGAAAACAAATTCCTGGAATATTCAACTTGAATAAGGAGCAGTGTCTGAACCACCCGCCAAAGCTCAGAAGATGAGAAATTCTCCAATGATGGGAAGGGGTACAGATACCAGCCAGCTCCCAAGAGTGACGTGTCACTTTGTTGTTGCTGCTCTTGTTTCTTAACCTTGTGGTGTTCTTTTAGTTTGTTTCGTCTTTTAGTTTTATTTTTGCCTTCCCAGATGTTTTAAAACACAAGCAAATTGGGCGATATTTAGTGCAAAAGAAGATGACAGAAATCAGCACAAAATCAAAAAAGGATGAGCCTGTGGGTAAGCAAGGACTTTAACTGAAAGGAGAAATTAGTTTTGCAATAATTGTAATGGTGCTTCAGGCTACTGACACGCGCTTCATTCACAAGGATTACCACATGAATGAGAAGATATGAAAATTCAGATGGTAGTTTTAAATGAAAGCACTGGATAGGATTAAGCTTACCTCAATCACGTATTAAAATTTGACCATGCAACATTATTGCTATTTATATTATCTATAATATAATATGATATTATAATGAATATATATAGCAAGTTCCATATTTGCAACTGTTCGCTGTTTTGCATCTTTCTCATGTTGTCATTTTTTTTTTTTTACCTTCTTTCTCCCTCTTTTCCCTCAGTATTATGGATTTAATCTGCTACCATAGCAACATGTATCTCAACTATCAGCCACATGTCCTTGATCCTAGCTTAATTTAAATCAGTTCAATAAATATTTATTATTTGCCTACTGCATGCAAAACATCACAGATGTTATTAAAAATTCAGCAACAAATCTTTTCTCTCCTTGTCTCCCTTCTCACAGCTATGCCAAACACCTAGTTAAAAAAAATGAGATGAATGGAAGTATGATATAGGCAAGATGTACACAAAACAATAAGTCAAAATTTCCATACAATATCAGTAAAACGATTCTTTGTTACAATATTTGTTGTTATTGTTCATTCTCTCTCTCTCTCTCTCTCTCTCTCTCTCTCTCTCTCTCTCTCTCTCTCTCTCTTTTTCTTTCTTTCTTTCTTTCTCTCCATACTGGGGACTGAATCCAGGTCATTCTACCTCTGAGCTACATTCCTAGCCATTTTATTTTATTTTTTTGAAACAAGGTTCATTAAGTTGCTGAGGGTCTCACGAAATTGCTGAGGCCAGCCTCGAATATGCAATCCTCCTATTTCAGTCTCTCAAGTGCTGGGGATTACAGGCATGTGCCATCACGGCTGGCATTGCTATTTTTTACCTCAATGTGTACCTTATTTTAGTACACAATTCAGGAGCAAACTCTAAATGCATCCAGAATTTTCCATATAGAAATTAAAACTCATGATGGATAGATAAAAGAAACCACACTTCATACAAGAGATAAATGTTAGATGCTTGTCTTATTTTTAATTCTCTTTTCTAATATTCAGCAGATATAGTCTCATAAAAATAGGAAGTAATTTTGAGAGATGTGCCTTTGAGATTAAGAAATGTTCTGAGGCCCTTATGATTTATAAGAATTCAATTAAGATGTAATTGTTTTAATCCGTTAGGTGCAACTAGAGTTAATTTGTTGGTAATAGTATACTTTTGAGGTTTAACCAGGGCAATAGTGCCTACACCCTGGGAAAGCGATGGCTAAAGTCTGTGGAAGCTCAAGGAAGCCAGGCCAATTGGCTCCTATGTGCACCATGTTAAAATCTCATTAAGAGCCTCATAAGAACACAGTTGTAGCTTTTAATCTAAACGTTTATCTTGTCACTTAACAGTCCCATCGACATAGATTAGCTATTCCTGGTAAATTAAGTGTGAGTTGAAAATATTTCTATAAAAGATGATGGTTGTTGTGATATGGTGATAAAGATAGTGGTGACTAGCAGCTGGTGAAAGAGAGTCTGCTGTTTAAAAACAAGTCCGTGGCACACATGACCAGCATGAAATTGAGTTCTGGGATTTGAATAATCAAGTGAAGTCTGCATAGTTCTGCTCAGTGTTCTGATCCTTGATGTGTGTGGTCTCCCTGACCTACAGCTGCCCTTCCCACCTTCATTATTCCTCTCAAGCCACCTGCTCCAGACCATCATCACTCTGAGCAAATCACTGTGCTTCCTGCCTCTCAGTGGAAGCAGTAGCTCTCAGGGTAGGACTCCTCCAAAGTCCCAACTTCATAGATAGGTATGCAGTTATTGGTTTAATGTCTCTCCTGCTAATGGAAAGCTCCATCAGGTCAGGAATGGGCTCTTTTCTTGGTTCACCAGTACTCAGCACATGGTCTACCAGGAGTTCAATAAGTATCCGTCCCATAAACAAATAAACATAATTCCCGCAGTTAATTTAACAAAAGTTTTTTCTTTCTTTTTTCTCTTTGGCCTGGTGGTCACCTTATTTTGACGGCTGTGATTCATTGAGCACTTACTATTTGCTAGGGACTCTGCCTGGGTGCTTCACTTTCACTTATTCATTTACTTATTCAGAATTTATTTCTTTAGTCTATAGATATTTACTGACTCATTTTGGTGCAGGCACTATGGTTATGCAATTTCTAGTTATTGCAACTAACGTAGAAGATAGTGTATTGTTATTTTATAGATTACTAAACTGAGGCTGGGAGTTGTCCTATTTGGCTGTAGCTCTAAAGATTACACGAGAGACAGACCAGAGATTAGGGCTGGAAGCTCTTTCCATTTCATTAATATACCTTTACAAAAAGCATTTTATCAGCCAAGCATGGTGGTATATTCCTGTAATCTCAGTACTTGGGAGTCTGAGTCAGGAGAATCAGAGGTTCAAGGCCAGACTCAGCAACTTAGGGAAATTCTCAGCAACCTAGCGAGACCCTCTTTCAAAACAAAAAATAAAAAGAGATAGGGGTATACCTCAGAGGCAGAATACTCCTGGGTTCAATCCCCAGCATCCTCCCCATAACACGCACAAAGTATTTTATCTTTCATCAAGCATCTTATGCCAGGAACTTTCCTACTCTTTACCTCATTACCTATGGCCTGATGGTATTTTTAAAACAGAAGGTAGAGATTCCTAGCAATAAAAACCTAGAATTCTATAACTTTGTTATCGGCACTATCAAACATGCTTCCACCTGATCCAGGCAAGGCTGCCCATAGATCATCTAGCTTGAGATTCATTCATGAATTCAAGTTTTCGTGAAGTTTACAATAGAGTGGCAGGAGGCAGGGTGTATTTTTACTCTGAGAAAAATACCAGTGAAGAAGCAAATATGGATAAATCAGAGCTAATAACAAAGAAATATGACCCAGATTGGGGGATCAGGGAAGCTTTGCTGCAGAAGGGATATATGAATTGAGATCTCAGTGATAAATAGAAGTTAATACCATGAATAGAGGAGGACAAGCATTTCAAGATGAAGAAATAGTATGTGCAAACACACAGGGGGAAGAAGAGGCCTAATGCTTTCAAAACCCCCAAGACTAGGCCATACAGTGAGAAGATAAGCCCAGAGAGGTAGACTGGGCCGGGCCATACTACATCATTCTTTTTATTTTACGAATCATGGTCCAGCAGAATGAGGGTCACATCATCAGATTTGTGTGTAGAAGACTTCATCCTGGCTACAATGTAGGGCACCTGTTGAAGGGACCCAGGAAAGATGTATGGAGAATACTTAGGAAGCCATTTCTGCAGTCCACACAAGAGACGATGACTACTTAGATGAGGAGGGGTGGTCACAGAGCAAGAGAGAAGTGAGTTAGCTTGGTATATATTGAGGAAATAGAATCAGTAGGACTTGCTGACATATTAAATAAGAATTGGTGGAGAGTCAGGTATGAAGGCTGCAGACTGAGATGCCTTGTTGGATAAGTGATCAGGTCATGCGGGAGAAGCAGAAGTCAGGGAAATCATGGTTCTGATGGGTCACATGGATAGGAATGAGGAGTTTGTGGCACAACAAGACAGTTGCTACGTGTGCCAGTCTAGGACCCCAAGGAGAAACCTGGTTGAAGTTATGCATGTAAGAGTCAGCATCTATGGAGTAGTAACCAAGCCACCAGTATGGGTGAGATCAAGTAGGGAAGAAATAGAGTAAGAAAAGAGGGCCAGGATCCGGCCATCCAGAAAGGCTTCATCTAAAGGACTCAATTTCTACTCATTTAAAAGGAAAACATTTTCTGAAGAAATGTGTTCTCTTCCTAAAATAAAATTTTGCTTACAAAGTTTTAAAATTTTAACCTCAATCAGAAGCTTTAAAAAACCTGTACCTTTCTGGCCCCAAATAAAATCTGTATTATTTAACTTAGTAATGGGTGTTTTATAGCTCTCTTCTATACTTTTCATATGAATGAAATATTTCATAATTAAACAATAAGAGGGACAACAAGAAGTTCCAAGAAATAAAGAACAAGCCAGTAAAAACTCAGAAGAGAAAATTAAATACCGAGAAACAGTTAAGGGAAAAATAAAAGGACTAGAGACATAGTCAAGGAGCCTCTAGGCCACAATAGGGAAAGTTTTCAGCCCAACCTAAGAGGATGCACCCTGAAAGCTTCTGCTGATAACTTTATATGCTAGGCATTTCTAATATTGTAGAATCCATGATACATGAAACCTTGGCTCTACTTATATTTCTGAGTAATGAAAAGCAAGAAGTTGGCCAGCATGGTTTGCTTTGGCTCTGCAGAAAGGCGCTTAACCTGGCTTAATGAAAGGATGCTACTTTTGCAAGGCATATGCACAGGAATATCACCTAAAATGTGGAATCAAGGCGGGTATGCCGGCCCACACTTGTAATCCCAGTATTTGGGAGGCTGAGACAGGAGGATTGCAGGTTCAAGGACAGCCTCCACAACTTCGGAGGCCCTCCACAACTTAGTGAGACCCTGTTTCCAAATAAAGAATAAAATAGCCACATGACCCAGCAATACCACTTCTGGGTATCTACCCAAAAGAATGGAAACCAAACTATCAGACCAATGCATGTCTATCTATGTTTATAGCTGCACAATTCACAATTGCCAAACTATGGAAATAGCCAAGATGTCCATCAACAGATGAATGGATTACAAAACTATGGGATATGTACACAATGGAATTTTACTCAGCCATAAAGAACAAAGTCATGGCATTTGCAGGGAAATGGATGGAACTGGAAAACATTGTACTAAATGAGGTTAGTCAGTCACGAAAAGTAGAAAATCGTATTCTGCTCTTTTACCTTCTCTAGCTTTTCAAGATCCCTCACATTTCTTGGCTCATGGCTTCCTTCCTTCTTTAAAGTGATCAGTGGCTCTTCGAGCCTGTCTCACAAGCTCTACTCTTTGGTTCCTATTGTTCTACCTCCTAATTCTTCATTTCAGAACCATTAAATGGACCCACCTGCACCCTCTAACATAGTCTCTTTACCTTAAGAGATTAGTTCAACACCATCTGCCACTTTAGTTCCCCCTTGCCGTGTAACATGGCATATTCATACTTTCCAGGGATTGAGATACAGCTCTCTTTGTGAGATAATTAATTTGTCTTCCTCATTATTACTGTTACTATTACATTATATCATTTTTAAAAAAATAGCTTGTAAAGAATTCATGGGCATTAATTCCTCTTTAAAGGTTTGGTAGAGTTCACCACTAACAACATCTGGATCTATAAGGGCTTGGTTTTATGATTACTAATTCAAACACTTCACTTGTTATAGGTATTCGTGGATACCTTATTTCTTCTTGAATCAATTTCAGTAGTTTGTGTCTTTCCAGGAATTTATTTTATCTAAATTATAGAATTCATGGCATTCAGGTTTTCTGTAGTGTTTACTTATAGTCCTTTTTATTTCTTTAAGGTCTGTGGTATTGTTCCATCTTTCATTCTTAATTTTAGTCTTCTAAAATTTAAAAATCTGAAAAGATTTGGATCCCCCCTCCCCTTGGTCAGTCTAAGGTTTTGTTGATTTTTTTTTTGTTGTTGTTCAAAGAACCAACTTTGGATTTTGTTGATTTTTTTCTATTGTCTTTCTGTTCTCTATTTTATTACTTTTCACACTAATCTTTATTATTTCCTTCTTTGTCTTGTTTGCTCTTCATTTTCCAGTGTCTTAAGCAGATTAAGTTGATTTGAGGTCCTTTTTTGCTATAAACATTTAGTTACAGATTTCTCCTTAACAGCTGCCTGTCATGCAGGTCATCAGTTTTAGTATGTTGTGCCTTCATTTGCATTCATTTAAAAATATTTTCTAATTCCCTTTATAATTTATTTATAAAGTATGTTATTTAATTTCCACACATTTGTGAAATTCTTAACTTCCTTTCTGTTTCTAATTTTACTCCATGTGGTTGAAGAACATATATTGTATGTTTACATTTATTAAGATATTTTTCATGACCTAGCATGAATTCTGTCCTGGAGAATACTCCGTACATACTTGAGAAGGCTGCCTTTGCTGCTGTTGGTGAGCAGGTGTTCTGGGAGTGTCTGTTGGGGGTCAAAGGTTCCAACTATTGTATCACTACCTTCTCCCTCTAATTCTGTCAGTTTGCTTCATGTGGTTTGGGATCTATTATTAGGTGCATATATATATATATATATATTAATAATTGTTATATATTCCTGATGGATTGATCCTTTTATCAATATATAATCCTCTCATACATATCTCTAGTAACTTTTAAAAAATTATTCACTCTGATATTACTATAACTACCCTAGGTTTGTCATGAATCATGTTTGTATAATATAACATTTTCCATCTATTTACATTCAATCTATTTGTATCTTTGAATCTAAAATATTTTCACTACATATAATTGAGTAGTATATTTTTAAATCTAGTATGGCAATCTCTGACTTTTTATTGTTTTGCTTAGTCCATTCACACTTTGTTATTTTGATAATAGATGGATATATGTCTTCCCTTTTACTTTTTTCTGTATATCTCATGCCTTTGGTTCTTTGCCTCATTTACTGCTTTCTTTTGCATTGAGTGAATATTTTGGCGCATAATATTTTAATTTTTTAATGATTTCTAGGACTCTAGGATTTACCACACATGTTCTACATACTGGAATCTACTTCAGATTTATACTAAACTTCAGATACAGAAACATTCTTCCTCTATTCTCTTTCCCCCTTCCTCTGTTATTATTATATAAATTGTATCCACATATGTTGCAAATCTTAAAATATGTTAGTATAAGTATTACTCTAAATTAATTTGTCTTTTAATAAATTTAGGAAACAAAGGAGAGCAAGAATATGTTTATGGATTGTGTTCTAGTAACTCCCCCACCCCTGCCGCCATTTCTGGTTCTCTTTTTCCTTCCTATAAATTTGAGTTTCCATCTGAAGTAATTTCTTTAGTGGAATACAGCTTTGTTCCTACCTACCACCTTTGTGCTGTTTTTGTCAAATATATTTTATATGATTTAAGAATATAATAAATATTGTTTTATGTAATTGCTTTAAATTCAGTTAAGATAATAAAATATATTCTTTTTGTCTTTTATAATTGCATAATTACCCTTACCAGTACTTTTTATTATTTTTTTCTGTTACTGTTTGTTTTCTTTCACAGTTTGTACTTTGAACCTAAATAAGTTAATTTATTATTTATTGTAAGTTGAGTTTGCTAGCAATAATTTCTCAGTTTTTTACTGCCTGGGGGATGTATTTACTTTATTTTTGAAAGATAGTTTTGCTGAATATAAAATTCTTGGTTGACATTTTTATCCTTTGAATCCCACCATCTTCAGAGCATCCACCATTTGGGGGAAAAACAGGCTGCTAGTCTTTTTATTTTTCTATTGTATATGATGAATTAGTTTTCTCTGGTTGCTTTCAAAAGTTTGCCTTGTACTTTTATGATTTTTACTACTATGGTCTCTCTCTCTCTCTCTCTCTCTCTCTCTCTCTCTCTCTCTCTCTCTCTCTTTTATATTTCTCCTTTTCAATTTTATTTTTTGGTACTGGGGATTGAACACAAGGGCATTACCTCCAAGCTACATGCCCAACCCTTAAAAAAAATTTTTTTTTTTAAATTTTGAAACAGGGTCTTGTTAAATTGTTGAGGGTCTCTCTAAATTGCTGGCCTCAAAGCTGCAATCCTGTCTCAGCCTCCCAAGTACTGGGATTATAAGTGTGAACCACCACACCAGGCCTGAGTGTGTATCTTTTCTCACTTACCCTACATAGAGTTTTTAAAATTTGTTGAGTATATACATTAATGGTTTTTAAATTAAATTTTTGAAGTTTTCAGACATAATTCCTTCAAGTAATTTTCTGCTCCTTTTTTCTCTCCCTGTAGTATTCCCATTACACATATGTTGGTATACTTAGTAATGCTCCACATTTCTCTGAGGTTTTGCCCTTTTTATTTATTTATTTTTTCCTATTCATCATATTGCATAATCTTTGATGAATCATTTCAAGTTTGCTAATTTCTTCTTCTGTCAACCAGAATCAGCCATTGAGTGAGCCCCTCTATTTAATTTTTCATTTCAGTTCTCTTGTCTTCAGAATTTCCATGTGGTTCTTTTGAATCTTTTTTGTGTCCCCATATATTCATTTCATAAGGCATTGACATCATAGCTTTCTTTATTTCTTGTTTTCTTTAGTCCTTGAGATATGTTTGTAACAGTTCTTGTTGTTGTTGTATAGTCTTTGTTAAATTCAGCATCTGGACTTGTTGGACGTACTTTCTGCTATCTGCTTTTTTTCCCTGGTACTGGGGATTATTGAACCCAGGGTCATTCCACCTCTGAGTTACGCCCATTCCTTTTCCCTTATTTTATAATAATAATAATAATAATAATAATAATAATAATAACAATTATTATTATTATTTGTGTGTGTGTGTGTGTGTGTGTGTGTGTGTGTGTGTGTGTTTTACTGGGGATTGAACCCAGGGGTGTTTGAAGCCAATCTTTAAGGTTTGTTCTGACTCCAGAAAGTCTCTTCTCAATTGTCTCTTTTCCTGGTTTTCTTGGTAAACTCATTGGCCCACAGTTTAGCTTAATGCTTTCATGAAACTAACAGCCTCTTCGTAATTGCTTAAACCCAAACCTTCATTGTTTCTAAGTGTTTGGGCTTAATTTATCCCCACAGTCTGTTTTAAGTAAACTAATATCCTCTGGGGAGAGCTCTAGAGATGTTCTTTTGGACACCTTTTGTCCCTAGGCAAAAATCTCTTGTGACTCCTCTGTAGCTGGATATGGGGATAATTATCCACTTCTTTGTGAATGACACCCTGCTTCATAGCAGGGTGCCAGGTGAGGGTGATAGACCTTAGTCTTCTCTGCCATCTCTCCTGATTTAGAACTTCTTGCTCCATAAGTGAGCTGTTACGGGGACAATCAGGTCCAGGATCCTTGGCTGTGATACCTGCTACAAGCATCTATCTTAAGAGTGGAAGGGGACTGGGGAAGGAAAATGGAATGAAGAGCTGGGGGTGTGGAGGGGGACAAAGACTGAGAAAGAGAATGGTTCAAGTAAGGTTATATCCACACATGAAGGTATCAGTACTAACCTCGCTAACGTGTATGGAAAGGGAGGAAGGCAAGCAAGCTGGGATATGGAGGGAAATACATCAAGTGATGTGTACATGTATGTTTGTATCACTTTGAATCTTGCTGTGATGTATAGTTACAAGGCACCAATAATAGTCTGTGTGTGTATAAATGTATGTATATATATGTGTGTGTGTTACAAATTGAAGTGTATATATATTAATAAATAAAAGCATGTGTGTGTGAGTGTGTGTGTGTGTGTGTGTGTGTGTGTGTGTGTGAATGGAGGTTGAGTGGAGGAAGAGACCCCTGAGCTCTTGGTTGCACTCACCAAGAATTTAGCCTCTGCAACCTGGAGCTGGAGGCAATGAGAAACGCTGGCAGTCCACCCTCCTAGGCAGAAGTCATCTCCCTTGGCTGTGATCTGATGGAAGGGGAGTCCCATTTCCTTAGCCACGTCCCCACCATGCAGTTTCTGTCACACTGAGCTGGGGAATTGGAAGCATTGCAGACCCTCGGGTTCTTACTGCGGTTTAGTAGATTTCCCTGAGTAAATGGTTTTTCACTTGTTGTAGGCTCTTAGGACAATTTCCAGAAACTTGGAATGATTGTTTTTATTTTTACTTTTTAGTATATTTAACCAGTATTATTATTATTATTATTATTATTATTATTATTATTATTATTATTATTATTATTATTTTAAGAGTGGGTCTGCAGCCGGGCGTGGTGGTGCACGCTTGTAATCCCAGCGTTTGGGAGGCTGAGACCGGAGGATCCCCGTTCGCGGCCAGCCTCAGCTACCTAGTGAGGCACTTCGCAACTTAGTGAGACCCTGTTTCAAAATAAAGAATAAAAAATAGGGCTGGGGGTATAGCTCGGAGGTAGAATGCCCCTGAGTTCAATCCCAGTACCGCAAAAAAAAAAAAAAAAAACAAAAGAGTGGGTCTGCAGAGCTCCTCAAGCTGCTGTTCCAGAAATAAGTCCTTATACTATTTTTAAACCTTTTCTTTGGAAGAAATATTACTTGTCATAAATTTAACTATACTGATGATCTTTTTAAAAAATTCTTGTTAATTCATTCTCATTGTCATAGAATTAATGTACTCTCAAAGTTTCTTCTGCCATTAAGAGGTAGAAACAAAGGTGAGGATCTGTGATGACTTGACCAATAGAATATGATGGTGGCAACCTTGTACCTTTCCTCAGACCCTCACCTAAGATATTAGCGATTTTCAATCTTCTTCTGTAAAGGATGGGATGATGGGATTGAATTAAATTACTTCAAAGCTCTCCTTCCTCACTGATGTTTGGACTCTATTTATTTATTTGGGGCACTGGGGATGGAACCCACAGGCATTCTACCTCTGAGTTACACCCCCAGCCCCATTTTTTATTCTTTATTTTTGAAACAGGGTCTCACTAAGTTGTGGAGGGCCTCACTAAATAGCTGAGACTGGCTGCGAACCCGGATCCTCTGGTCTCAGCCTCCCAAGTACTGGGATTACATGTGTGTACCACCACGCCTGGCTTGGACTTTATTTTTAATATAAATACCATCATCCCTCAAGCATTGCTAATTCAATCATTCACCCATTAATTGAAATAATTGAGTATCTACAAGCTATGTGCTGAAATTAAAAGGATAAATGAGACATGGTCCCTTATCTTAATGAGCTCCTATCTATAATATAGTTTAATGAATGATATTAAATATTGTACGTAGCAAATAATCATTGTGACTCAAAATGGAGTGTGGATTAGGAAAGATTTGAAAGAGGAAAACTTACTTGATTTGGGTCCTGTGGGTAAATAGAAAGTTGTTTAGAAGAAAGAGAACATCTTACATAGAGATTGCATTCATTACAAACAGGAGAAGGCAGTAGTAATAATGATAACAATAATATCAATAGCTAATGTTTGCTTACTGTTATATCTTGAACATGTCTCCCAAAGTTCACATGTTGGAAACCTGGCCCCTAATGCAGCTATAGTGAGAGGTACTACCTTTGGGAGGTGACTGGGTTGTGGGAAACTCTGTCCTCATGAGTGAATTAATCCATTCATGTATTAATGGCTCACTGACTGCAGGAGTGGGTCTCTCAGGTGCATGTGCTCTGTCTCACCATGTGATTCCCCTCTGCCATGTCACCACCCAGCTAGAACCCCTCACCAGAGGCTGGGCTGATGCTCTTGGCTCAGAGGCAGCACTATTCTTTGGACTTTGCACCCTCCAGAACTGTGAGCTAGATAAACCTTTATTCTTTATACATGACCCTATTGTGGTATTCAGTCATAGCAACAGAAATGGACTAAGACACAAAGTATTTGCCAATGCAAGGTACCATGTTTTTTTTTCTTATTTCATACTTGACAACTTCATTAAGTTCACCGTTGGTAACCTAATTTGATGAGGAAGCCTGAGAAGTAAAACAGCTTGCTCAGGCAGTAAGTGATAGGATCAAGCTTCAAGTTTGGGCAGATTGCCCCTAAACCAGGCACCAGACAGCTGGTATGAAGATATTTCAGTGAGATGCTATGTTAGAAGACTCTTTTAAACCAATAGATAAGGCATACTTGATCTAACAGTCAATGAAGGAGGAGACGCATAAAACATTAAGTAGCAGGATGTGGTGGGGTAAATAGTATGAAGGGGATAATATCAAAGGCATTGCCACGGACTGAAAGAGGAAGGGATGAGTCCTCCTGGTAGAGACGCTGAATGAGCCTTCACTCCTCAGTGAAATGGGACAACAGAGCCCACATCTCACAGACCATGTCAGCATATGTGAAATGCTGGTCATGGTGTCCAGCATCTAATTCATTAGTTCTCATGTCAAGAGGCTATTGAGTAAAATCATGAATTTAAAGACAGAATGCACATGAAAGCATTTTGGAAGAGACAAAATATTCTTCATACAGTGGCACTTACAAACAAGGGGGGAAAATAATTTCCTACAGAAGCATTCATGCAACTTTCCATCATTTAAATTAGTCTTTTCATTTTTGCTGTGATATTACTTGTCTCACATTATCAATCAAAATTGTAATGGCAAGGTTCTTCTTGGGTGTAGTTTTGAACTAAAAAACCAATACTGAAACCACATTAAAGAAATCTTGTTAAGTATGTCCCATGGAGACACATTCTGGTTAGTGGTCTCTAAGAGAGGTAAGTAAAAAAGTATTACTTTGACCTGAAAACAATACTATGTTTTTGCAGAGAAATATTGCTCTGTAGAACTCTGATCTAAAGGAATATATCCCCTGTTCCTTGGATTCTTTTTTTGTTTGTTTTTGTTACTTGTTTTTTTGGTAGTAGGGATTGAACACAGGGATGTTCTACCTCTGAGCTACACCCCAAGCCCTTGTTATTTATTTATTTTTTTTAAACAGGATCTCACTAAGTTGCTGACGGTCTCACATTGCTGAGGCTGGCCTAGAATCTACGATCCTCCTGACTCAGCCTCCCAAGTCATTAATCCATTCCTGGGACTATAGGCATGCACCACAAAGCCTGAGTTCCTTGCATCTCTAAGCGAAATTTAATATCAAATTTTTGTATGTGTTTGCCAAAGAAATAAAAAAATATTTTTTGCTAGAAGAGCAAAATTTAGTAATTTCTAGTGTCATGTTCTCTAACTAAATACTGGCATTCTAAGTACTTCCCATCTTATCCCATGTAGAGTTAAAACAATGTTTGTGTAACAGCAATGTTTGCCTTGAAGACCATAGAAATGAGAGGTGACACTCTTTGGTATTTATCCTAAAAACTGATAGAAAAAGAAAAATGAAAGGAAGAAAAAATTATTTTCCCCAGTAGTAAATCTTAGTCCATGTCTGGGTTCAGCAGTTGAGAAACTCACACTGGGGTCTTTGGTCTTGAATCCTGTCAATGCAGAGAATGCCAAGTCCCAGTCTCCTTCTTTTTCCCGCCCCCAACTAGTTTCCTGTCATTACGTTCAGGAAAGGTCTTTATGCCCCAAGGGGGTGGGGCAGAGCAAGGAGAAGGTGCTGGAAAAGGGTAGATGTGGCCACTCAAGGAACCTAGGAGCCCTTTCAGCCCACCACTTCCCCATCCCATCCACCTCGTAGCCCTGTGGATGGCAGCTTAGACACCCCTAATTATATTATGCTAGCTTATGTTTTACTGTATCACAATCATATCATATTATATTATCCCCTATTAAATTTAAGCTTATATATAGGGCCCCTTCAAATGTCAGAGAATAGGAATCATCAAATAATTAACCTAAATATAGCCATAATTTATAGGGAAGGTATTTATATCCACTCCAATAAAGTCTCCACTGGAACCAGGAGGCTGCTTAGTTCTGCTCTCCTACTCATCAACACTGCCCCCAAGACAAGTACTTTCTTTAGCATACTTCTTTTTACATATAAACACCCCTTCACTAGACTTTGAACTCTTAAGAACAGGGACTATCTAATTTGTCTCTGTATCTCGACACTATCCAGCATGTTAAGTGCTCCATAAGTATCCCTTAATCCACAGCAGAGAGCACCTCAGTCCTCACAGTGTAATGCCAGTAGGCTTATCAGACCTCTTCTTCCAAGCAGTGTTTGACATGGAGAAGGATGTGTATGTAAGGACACTGAGATGCCACTTCACCACTGAGATGGGTGAGGACACATTAGACAGATGTGAGTGGGGTTTTTTTGTTTGTTTGTTTGTTTGTTTGTTTTGCTGAGGTGAACTCTCCCATCTCAGGATAGCACCTAGACAGCCATAGTACTCTTCTTCCAGGGCTTGCTCTGCAGGCAAGAAGTCATTCGCTCTACAAACTTTCCTTTAAGCAATGCCTAAAGGCTTGCTTGCCCCAAATATTAAATCTGATGATATGTAAGTAAAAACAAGCTTCTGCTAAAATAAGAAAAAATAAAGATTATTAAGTTTTGATGAGGGGTTCAAATATTCCACATCTGGAAGTAAAGTTGGGAGTTTAATTTCATATTTGGGCAGAACGCTCTTCCCTGTCCTGCAAGAAATAGGAAATAGGGCAGTGGACAGGTGTGTAGGGACCATACTAAAAGAGAAGGTAGGACAGTATCCCAAAAGTATCTTCCATCTGATTTGCTCTTCTGTTTAACACCAACCAAAAGAGGGTATGCCTAGGTAAAGAAGTGGGGCCCTACACAGTGAGATGATTTTGAAGTGAGAGCAAGGGTAACAGAATAATGGATTTATGAACAGAAGACTCAATTTGTTGAGAATGTTTGGAATTCATATTCAAAAGTCAAATGTCGTGACCATCTTGACAAACTTGCAGACTTGCTCAGACTTTTGAGCAGGGTTGTTTCTCTGGCAAGATTTTCCCTTGATGCTATAAATTCAGCCAGTAGCATGAAAAATTAATTGTACTTAAAAATCACAAACTAGAACCTGGGGTCAAGGAGTGACTTTGTCCTTTACAAATTAAATATTGCAGAATCTTGCAACATGACTTTCCTAACATACTACCTGCTGCAATATGTCAACACAAGTTTAAGAACAAATGTGGAGCTGACTGTAAATCTCAGTTTCGAATGGACTTTCTCATTTGTTTGCTTAAGGTTTAAAGGAAACCCTCCCTGAAGTCACAACCACCCTAACAAGCAAAACCTTCTCATTCTCAGCCTCCAGCGTTTCCTTAGTGAAGCCTTTCCTCATCTTTCCTTCACTGCAGTTTTGTTATTTTATATTTATATCTGTCACACTTTGACTTAATATTTTCTCCCAGTGAATTATAAACTCCATAGAACAGGGATTGTGCCTGTCATTCCTCCCTATTCTATCCCTAGCACCTAGCAGTTAGTAGGCACCCAATAAATATCTGTTAAATAGAAGATAATAAATGCGGTTTCTGAGGGAAGAGATGGGGTCACCAGACTCCAATAGGCAGGAAGTACCTATGAGCAGGCAATATCCAAAGGGAGAAATGACGCAAGAGAAGGGAGAGTCTGAGGGGCACAACCTCCTCGAAGAGGTCTTTACGTCAGAGCCTCCCTTTGTGCATTTAAATCAGCCACATTTCAAGCTAATTTTCTCCTTAAAATGCCCTTCTGAGATGTGCCTCTTAGTCCTGCGCTGTGGACAGAAGGCTCACCAGGCAGGATTGCTGTTGTGGTTTGGTATGAAGTGTTCCCCAAAGACTCACAGGTTTAAGGCTTGGTCCCCAACACGGCGGGGGTGGGGCTTTGAGGAGTGATTGAATCAGTGGACAAATCCACTGATAGGTTCACATTTCAGGGGACTGTTAGGAAGTGGTGGAAACTGGAGGAGGTGAGGCCTACTCAGAGGAAGTAAGTCACTGGGGACATGCTCTAGAAGCGTGTGTCACATCCACAGTGTCTCTCTCTCTCCTGCCCAGCCTCTCTGAAGTGAGGAGCTTTGCTCTACCATACCCTTCCACCATGAAGTTCTGCCTTACTGTAAACGGAGCCCACCGACCATGGACGGAAACTTCTGACACCCATGAGCCAAAATAAACCTTTTCTTAGGCGTTTTGACGCAGTGACAAAAAGCTGACTAACACAACGGGCACAAAAGACAGAAGCTAGGCTGGACCTTGCACTTTCCTGGCAGCCTCATCAAAGAAGGGTCTAGAAGGACATTGGCCTCCAGAGTAGAGCAGTAGCAGTTGCAGGGAGGGACATGGAAGGCAACTCCATGAGACTCATCTTCTTCAGTGTCTCACAGAGGTTAGGAAGAACTCCCTCCAAGTTGAAGCAAGATAGCACCCTCCCTCCATAAAACCACTGAAGCACACACATGTGAGTTGGGTCTTGAAAGACGAGGTGAAGTTGACAAGCAGAGCCCCATAGCAAGGGCTGCCAGGAAGAAGGGACAGTGAATTGGAAGCACTAAGGTATGGAGGACAAAGTGTGGGTATAATTGATGCCTAAGTGTCAAGCTGGAAAAGGAAGTGGAGACCTTGGTGGATCTGACTGTCTGTCTGTGTGTGGCATCACTTCCAGACCAGCAAGACGAAAGCCAGTTTCCTTGGGGCTGGGTGTGGAATCCTGACCACACAACATGCTCTCCTCTCTGAGCTGTATGCAGGTGCAGTGTGGACTCTGCTGTCCCTTTTCACCTTCTGGATGGGACCTCAAAATGTGGGCCTGAAAGTCCCAATCTTGGACACCAAGGTTGGATCTTCCAAGATCCCAGACCTCGTTTGATATTTTTGTCTTTAGATTCAGCTTGTAGTTATTGCATCATGTGTGAAACTGAGACGGGAAATGATCTGTTCAAGCATCTTTTTCTCAGGATAGCAAGAATTAGCCCGTAGCCCATTCAGAGGACATAACACTAGAGAAACACAACCAGAAAGACAGTTCATGGTATTATTTAGTTCTATGCATAAATGAAATTCAAATTCATATCAAAGAAAATCATTATACTGTCATTAAGTTCAGAGAGGTTCGTGTAATTATGATAAAGCAAGAGGTAATTTCCCTATAGGAATTATTTTTTTAAATCATAATTTAGTGGAGAGTGGTGGCACAAGCCTGTATCCTATTACTTGGGAGGCTGAGACAGAAGAAGCACAGGTTCAAGACCAGCCTCAGTAACTTAGTGAGACTCTCAGCAACTTAGTAAAACCCTGTTTCCAAATAAGAAATAAAAAATTGGTCTAGGGTGTAGCTTAGAGGTAGAATTTTTCTGAGTTCCATCCCCAGTATCACACCACACACACACACACACACACACACACACACACACACACACACACACACTAATAATTTAATGGCTAACTGTGCCACTTGGGGTTGAATTCATTGTAGGCAAAAAAAATAACCAATGAATCTAATAAATTGTAGTAAAGAAGAAAAGGGAGGTGAGCTGTGGTAAATTTGCAGTCAGAAAACCTGGTCCATGCTGCACTTTTGTTACTTTACATCTTGGGACAAGTCACTTAACCTTTCTGAACCTTATTTTCTTCTTACTTTAAATGGGGGGAAACAATACCTAAATAACCAGCTTGCTTTAGTACAAAGTGTCATAGTGCATGTGAAAATGCCTTGTAACTTAAAACTATTTTACTAATCATGATGATTACTGACTGATAAAATGACCCAAGTAAAAACTCTACTACCAAAGAAAACAATAATTTTACAAAAATCCGCAGAAATTGGTGCCATCAAATTGCACAATGATAATCCATAAACCAAGGAACTTTATAGCCCTGGCATATGATGTTTGAATAATAATTGTGTTCTATTTCCAAACTAAGGCATTTGTTTTTATTACTGTTAATTAATAACTGTTCTCTGGATCATTGGACCCAAGAGACATTCCTCCAAGAAGGGCCCATGGCCATAGAGACATAGTGAAGTTCCATCTCAGAGTCTTAAAGATTTTAGTGACTGAGACCTTTGAGGACTTACACAATAACTTTAACATGGTGTTTTCCAAATTTATTAGTGCACAGAACCGTATTTTCAAGTATTAGCTTAGCTTTAAAGAAAAAAAATTGGGGAATATTTCATATAGGTTTTTTCTTAAAACAAAAGCAGCCTCCACAAGACCAGTAGCTACCCCTAGGTTCAGTGTGTTAATACAATTTTAGAGTAGAGAGCTCAAGCAACTAAGTCTTATCAAACTAGTAAGTGAATTTCACCTGCTCTGTAAGCTTTTTTTTCTCCATTGCAAACATCTCATTTTCTTCCATCATTAGGTGAATTTATGATGCTGTCTTCAAACAATTTATGCCAGGAAAGCATAAATGACTGCTGTGCATCAAAAAATGTTTTCCAAGCTAGGCACGGTGGCACATGCCTGCAATCCAGTACTTGGGAGGCTGAGACAGGAGAATCACAGTTTAGAGACCAGCCTCAGCAACTTAGTGAGATTCTCAGCAACTTAATGAGACCCTGTTTCCAAATTAAGATAAAATAAAACAGGGCTGGGGGCATAGCTTAGTGGTAGAATGTCCCTGGGTTCAACTCCTAGTACCCATACCCCCCAAAAGAAAAACAAATGTTATCTATATGTTCTTTCAGACAAAGAAACCGAGTCACTGAGAAGGTGACTTGGCCAAGTTTAGACAGCTAGTAGATGATGATTCTGGCATTTGGAATCAAGCTCTCTTCTCCAGAACCTGTGGATGACTTGAAGTTAAACAAAAATGTGTTTCATCATGCAGTCCTGTAGGGACAGTCATGTCATTAGTAAGGGCTTCTTTCTACCCTCCAAACACTAATTTAAGCAAACCCTTGAGGATGGTTGGGTAGGTACACATGGCCATTTGTGGCTGGAGGTTTTGATGGTAATTCAGAAGGTAAAGAACTGTCAGAAGTCTCCTGCCACCCAGACATTGCCCTCAGATCTTCTGAAACTTTACTGATGCACAGCCATGGACGACAACAAACTTGAACTTTGTTCAGCACCTCATTGCTTTACAGATGAATATAAGGCTATTTTCCATCACCCTACAACCTGATTCATATTACCTGCATATATAGATGAATAACCCATAGTTCTCTGTTAAATTAAGTAATGAACCACAGCTTTTGATCTTTCTCTATGAGCTAAGATATAGATGCCAAGAACTGATTAAATAAGCAGCTCATTAAAAAGTGGAACAGTTGGGCAGGAAATTGGTTTTTGTCTTAGAATTGTTTGGATCCCATCATTGCTTGTGTTTTCTCTTGAATAGTTTTTTGTTTTTATAAATCTGGGTTTTGCTTTTACTATAGTTCAGGTTAGGCAAGGAGAAATGTATATCTACTTTCATCTCTTTCTAATCCTTTCCCAATCCTGCCAATTTTGACATTTTAGTAACTTTAGGAAAAGATGCTCATATTTATTAAATAAGAATCAATGCAGAAGTGTGATAGTTTAAAGAAAATCTGATTTCAACAAACTTAAATGGACTTCAAAATTATTCTAACATATTAAAAGTCCACAAAACGTAAGCCTCCCTCTCATTATGCTAAACTAAAAAGGCATATCACATTTGGTCAGGAAGGCTAATCAGTTATCATAAAACTAAATATTCTTTACATGTTAATTTTTTTCCTTTTTAGGTTCCAAAATCGTAACTTGAGTGAAAGTATGTATTGCATCATCCTGTTTTGAAATTTGCATTGTTGCATGGTTTTAGTGCAATCGGATGTGTGTGTATATGTGTGTGTGTGTATACATGTGTGTGCATTGACGTGTGTGCTTAATGTTCCTGATTATTATATATTTTGTCCAGGTGCATTTCTATCATTATTCTTTTTTTTTAAGTGCTAAGGCACTGTTGATGCTACAGTTATTGAGAATGATACAATGAGAAGGTTCTAATTGTTCATGGTACGGACAGTAAAACATGCCATTCAGAATAAAGTTACATTGAGTGTGTGGGAATTCAGAAAATAGTGTGTGTTCTTTGATGTTTGCTCAACTGTGGGGTCAGGTCTCCAGAGGTGAATTTTCCCCCCTAAACAATGACACCTAACTACTAAACAGGAGATTGTGAACATACTTGTGACATGGGTCTTTGAAACAAGAATATTTCTGAACATCAGAAAATGGTTTTATATAGTTTTTCTTAAGATGGCAGGTAGATCCTTTAACAAACAGAATGGAAGTTGTAGTGTTATTTATTCTAGTCTAGTTTCTTCCTCATATATATCAAGAATTATGCTTAAACTAGAAACCCAGAAAGAATAATTACCACAAAAGACCCACGGTGAAGTTCTAGCCAGATATTTCTTTTTGCTCATGCCTGAAGTGGCTTTTACTGTGAATGACAGGTTGTATTTTTATTTGTATCCTTTCTCCAAATATTTTTCCGTATGTAAAATTCAGGTTGCCCCAAACCTGAAGAAGTTTAGTGAGTCACACACCCTGCACCACCTGAAGATCCATGTGTACAGCTGCAAGTTGGAGGGATCCAATACCTGTGACCTTAACAAGTGAAAAAATAAACTCACACCAGTATCCTCTCCGTTATCCTGGACTCAGCTCCCAGGCTTCACTCTTGGGGGCCGCCGGACAACTCGGCCCCACCTGGGAGGATGCTTCTGTGGGCATCTCAGGTTGCCGCCTGACGATTGGTGGCCAGGCTGGAAGGGAGGGTCCGCAGGAAACGCGACACGAAGGATGCTGCCCCCTATCACATGATGGAAATTTCCACTCTTTAGAAGGGCGAAAAGAAAAGAAGGAAGGGTCTATCAATCCACCCTTTTCAATCCACGGAGGGTAGAAAAAGAGGCCGGTGAGTGGAATTTTGCATATTTTTTGTTAGACTTAAAGACTTGTCAGTGTACAAACTTGGGTCTGGATCCCAGCCTGCATGGGTTTGTGTATGCGCACCGGCGCACGCACACGTGTGCAGCCCGGTCTGTTAGCCATCTGGGGCTTAGGTTAGGCGGTGTGGCTCTTCGAAACTTGTTGAGAGTCCCTACTTTTTCTTATGTCTAAATGATCACACTTTGGGTTGCTTATTTCAGGCTAATGACAGGGTTGACTAGAAATAGCGTAAACCAGGGCTGGAGGAGGAGAAAGACGGGAAAGGCTCCTGTGGGACTCCCTTCCCAAGGGTGGTAGTTGTGTCTAGGTAGCCCATTCCAGGCCGGGCAGGGGGCATCCCTGCGTCTGCACCAGCCCGGGATTTCGAGTTGGCTCCGTCGGGACCGCATCTTGGGTCGCGGGTCGCACCGCCGCGTCCGCGCCGCCCCGCTGGCCAATCCGTCCCAGCGCGCTGGGGAGCCGCTCCGCGTCCGCGTCAGCTCTGCTCGGGGTCCTGCGGGCAAGGTGTCACCCGAGTCGCTGGAACTGTGCCCGTGTCCTCAGGGCGGAGACATTGGGTGCAGAGTTTAAAATAGACCCATCTTCCCTGACAGCTGGTCTATTCCGAAGGCCAGCATGATTCCCTGTGGGGACTTCGCCCTGGGGGACGCCCAAGGAATCTCTTTCAGGGGGAGGCAGGTGAGGCAAAGTTGGAGCAGGGGCCTCCCCCTGGGGCTCTGGGCGAGTTTGAAGACCCAGCCAGTGATCAGCACCGGGGGACTGGGGAACCAGCTGGGCGCTGGAGCGAAGGGAGGGGCGGTGAAGAAATGCCCAAAGGCTAGTGAGGTGTTGGAAACAAACCCGGGGACGTCTGATGAGAGAGGACAAGCCCAGAGAGGAGATGGAGGAAGAGAGGGGATGAGAGGCCACACCCGAGGAGGCGAGGGCAGAAGAGAAAGCCGTGAAGAGGAGAGAAGAATGAATGAATGAATGATGATGAACAAACGAAGAAACGAACGAATGAATGAATGAAGCCAGTCAGCCAGCCAGCTTGGAAGGGGGAAGACCCAGGGAGGGTGGGCAAGGGGCACCTGCAGGTCAGGGTGCGGCGGAGGTGAGCGTGGCCTCTGACCGCTGTGCACTCTGGGCAGCGCGGAGAGGGAGCCTTTGTTCAGCTGGGGCGCGCACAGGTGGGCGCGCACAGGTGGGCGCGGCGTGGCGCCCTGCGGGATGGGGAGAGCGGGTGCCGGCGGCGTATCCTCCAGCTGTCAGCTAGCTGGGACAGGTGGAGAGAGGCCCTTTCATGCAATCAAGGACTGACTCTGGAGATACTCACCTGGCTGCTGACTTGGAGGAAGAGGGGTGAGCTAAGTTGGGAAACCCAGACGAGGGTTCGTGGTCTCAGACACAGCAAGATGTTTTTGGGGGCGCGATGCAAGGGACAGTGATTGGGGAACTTGAGAGACTGGGGAGGGGGATCCCCAGCCCAGTCTGCAGTGGAGCCTTTAGACAGGTCCAGGTTAGAATGAAGCTGAACACGCTGGTGCTTGCTATCATTTCTCAGAGCACAAGGTGTGGGCATACAAGTTTGACAGGGGGATCTTAAATGCTGAGCCAATGAAGGGGGTAGAAGCAACTCTGGAGAAGTAACAGATTGGGCTGGGCATTTCCAGCAGATGCCCCCTCCACTAGCACTCCATCCCCCCTGCTAGTTTTCTTTTCCATTTGAGATGGCCCTTAGGGGAAGGGGGATCCTCCAGGACTTCAACCAAGATGGTTTGCTTCCTGATTCCTTCATTTGCTGTTTTCCTATAGCCATCCTCATTTGCTCCTGGGTGGCTCAAAAATAATCATTATGATTAAATTGCCTTCTGTAGTAAAGAGAAATTGTGATCTACATCTCCTAAAATTTCCAGGGCCTGGCAGTTAGGGCTATAGTTAGGGTTCTTTACAACTGCCTTTTGTAGACCTTAACTTTTGAGGGGCTTAGGGTTAAGAAGCCAGACCATGGTTATTTGTTTACCCCACAGCAAACCAGTCTCTAAAAATTCAGTGAAATTGATAGGCCTTCGTGTGTGTGTGTGTGTGTGTGTGTGTGTGTGTATGTGTGTGTGAGAGAGAGAGACAGAGAGAGAGAAAGAGAGATCCAGCCTCTTAAATTCTTTTTTTTTTTTTTTTTTTTCTGATCCTGGGATTGAACCCAGGGGCATTTGACCTCTGAACTATACCCGCAGTCCTATTTTATTCTTTATTTTGAAACAGGGTCTCACTAAGTTGTGGAGGGCCTCACAAGTTGCTGAGGCTGGCTTCGAATGTGCACTCTTCCTGTCTCAGCCTCCCAAGTACTGGGATTACAAGCGTGTGCCACCACACTGGGCTCAGCCTCTTAAAGTCTAACAAATGAATCTATGAAAATCTATGGTTTCGATAGACATTTGTAAAGATAGAAACACTGAAGAGAATATTGGATCTTTCCAAATTACTAAGTGCCATATGTACTCAGAGACAAGAAACCTTTATTGAGCTAATCTTATCAAAAAACAACAGAAAGCTGGAAGACTAGTGTCAGGGGATAATTTTTTACTGAGCTGAAGGCCAGTGTCTGCAAGATTCATGATGGTAATGACTCACACACATATAGCAGTCACATTCCTTCCTGTTAGTACATACTTCCTTTATAATAATTGTATTTGACCTTCATAATAGCCCTATGAGATGGGGTCTATTATGGTACCCATTTTACAGATCAGGAAACGGAGGTACACAGTGTGGGAAATAAAAATTTCTGGGAATTCTGTTTAGGCATTAATTGTTCTCGAATGTAAAGGAACAATTTTCTTTCTTTCTTTTTTTTTTTTTTTTTTTTTTTTTTTGCGGTACTGAGGATTGAACCCAGGGGCATTCTACCTCTGAGCTACACCCCTAGTCCAATTTTTCGTTCTTTATTTGAAACAAGGTCTCCCTAAGTTGCAGAGAGCCTCACTAAGTAGCTGAGGCTGGCCTTGAACCCAGATCCTCGGGTCTCAGCCTCCCAAGTACTGGGATTACAAGCGTGTACCACCACTCCTCGCTTCACTTGGTATTTTATCATGGGCAGAATTGGACAGGTGACTTCTAAGGACACCAAGCTAATGAAACTGCTTCTTAAGTAATTATAGATTAATTCTATTCTAAGAGAGCCAAAGACATTATCATTCAGCTAAAGACTGAATCTTTGCAGCCCTGGACTGGGTTTTTAAATATAAGTGACACATGAGAAATGCACCATATACCTATGGTTATATGTTAATCAAATATTGAGGACAAGCATAATAAATATAGCAGCTTGAGAACCTATGTACTTGTTTTCTTTTGTGAAAAATTGACTTTGCTCATTTCAACAGTGTTTTTCAGGTATATATGTATTGGTTTCTTTTTTTTTTTTTTTCTGATCCTGTTTTTATAAACCTTCCACCATTTTTTCAAAGCAGTTATTTCTATAAAAAAACAAAGGTTTAATGGCTAGTTGCATATTCTTGATATACATCAATAAAGTAATACAGCTTTGAAAACAAATGTGCTTCTTTCTATCTTATAGGAAGGATTGGGGGTGGGAAAGGCTAGAGACTCTGGTGTGTGTGTGTGTGTGTGTGTGTGTGTGTGTGTGTGTGTGTGTGTTGGGGGGAGCCTCTAAGAGCCAGGCTTTGTTCTCCTAAACCTTTTACGTATGTAAATCTCATTCAGTGACACACAGCACTCCAAGCTGTAGGTATTTATTATCTCCATTTGATAGATCATTGAAGCTACTAAATGACTTTAGAACTGGGAGCATTAGAACCAAGTCTGTTCAAATCAAAACTTCTGCTTGTTCCAATAAAGACAGCAGTGAAAATAAAGTCAACTGGGAAGGAGGAGAGAAAAAACTTAAGGAAAGAAGAGGGTTAAAAATGTATTACACAACATAGTAGGATGCAAGCGGCTAGAGAGATGGAAAAACCAGAATCACTTTCATGTGACTGCTGCTCTTCCCCGGGTCTCCCTCCTGCTATTTATATAATGACCTAATTCCACTTGTTCATTCCACGAACAATCAGAGAGGATCCTTCTCTTCCAGGAACCCTGTTAGGAAGTTTCTTTTATCCTGGTTTCCCTCACATCTAGCACAGAGCTGGGCAAAACACTAGGTGCTCAAGAAATATTTGTTCGATCATGGATTTGTTGAGTAGAGGAAAGAAGAAATAAGTAAACAGTTGCACGACAACATGATAAAGACCGGAGGAAAGTCAGATTCGAGCCTGTCACCGCTGGATCTAGCTTTGGGTCAGGGAACATTTCAAGACTAGCTGGTGCCTGATCTGGATTTTGAAGCAGAAATAAAAGTTATCTAGGCAAAGAATGGGAGGAAGCAGAGAGAGGACTCTCACCTGAACAGAGAGAGAAGGTAGACCCACGATTTCAGGGTCCAGTGCTTAGGACTGGAGAATGTCAGGGAGGACGAAGAAGAGGGAGGTGTGGTCTGGGAGGTCCTTAGGAATTCTCTCTGCAGGTATCCCTTACCTCTCCCCCCCCCCCCCCGAATTTCATAAGTGACCTGTGCTAACAGAACAGAATTACTAAATACCGAAATTAGGAATACATTTTATTATTTTATTATGGCTCCAGAATAGTGTGTAGCTTTTTAGACTCCTTATAATGTTAGGATATTAAAACCAGAGCTGGGATAGAAAGACTAGGCTTTGTTGTCTCATGTGTGGAAAAAAACAAATTATTTTTCTGGTTCTTGGGGAGCACATTCTATTTTAGCATAGATATAGTCTACACAGCCATAAAAAAAAGCTTTCTGAGCAAATGGTATTGTTTGCTTCTTTGAGGGAGCTTTGGGGGTGTTTCCTCTCCTGATTTTAATTTTTAGTGGCTTTATATTTCATTTTACTACATTATAGAAAAGTCAGGAAATAAAAATGTAACAGTAATGAAAGTCAGCCTCCTAACTTCATAGTAGATATTTATTTCAGTAACAATTTTGGCTTTTCAAAACATGCTTTGAAAACTTAACTCTTGATGTCTCTTCTTTTTTTTTTTTAAGGGATCTTTTTTACTAAATTTTTATTCTAGGCTCAGAGGTCTGCTTGCCTCTTTACCATATCTACACAAAAAATATCCTTGGTCAGAATGCTATTAGGAAGAATATTCAGAAAGTAAATGAAATTTACCAATAATCCAAAACATAGTTTTGGTTAATGGATTAAATTCTCCACATTTTAGCATTAAACCCTTGGGCAAGAATTCCTCAGCTTCAATTTCTTCTTCTATAAAATCAGTATCATAATAGCATTTACCTCATGGAATCATGAAGATTAAATGAGTTATCACACATAAAATGTTAAGACTAATGCCACATGCATAATTAGTACTCAATATGTGACAGATCGTATTATTAATGTTATTACTTCTACCACCCAAAGCATTATTTGAAAATTTAACAGATGTCCACATTAAATATTTTTGATAGTGTGTTTTGCTCTGTCACCACTAAAATGAATGAAGAGAGGAAATGAAAAAGCACTAAATAATACTCGTGTAGCACAGTCTAGCCCATAGAGTGATGTCAGTTCTTGTATGACATGCGTGAAATATCCTTTATTTCCTGTTGGTTATTTCCCCTTCTTGCCCCTGACCAACCTCATATGTATCTATCATTTAATGACTATCTGTGGTCCCCTTGTTTCCTCTCATTTTGTCTCCTGTTCATGACTGCCTCCCCAGGGCTTTATCCTGAATGAGAAAGGAAACCCTACATCATTCTTCTTTTGACAGTAATTTTTTTTTTCAAATAAACATTTTTGCATTTGGTTTTTAAAAGCTTGTACACTGTTGACAGTAACTGTAAATATTTTTAAATTAAGTGGCATCCTGTATAACATGCAGTATTGCATAAGATTAAGTTCGCAGGCTTGGGAGTCAAGTGTTGAAAGCCTCAGTGCATCACAGAGCTAAGCTTTCTGGGTTCACTTCTTGGCTCCATCATTTGGAGTCTCTGCTTTCAAATTTGAGCCCTTCTAGTTTTTACCGAGTGACCCTGAGGAAGTTAGTTAACCTGACTGCTTCATTTTATTTTTTTATTTTATTTATTTATTTTTTTTTGCGGTACTGGGGATTGAACTCAGGGGCATTCTACCTCTGAGCTACACCCCCAGCCCTATTTTTTATTCTTTATTTTGAAACTGAGTCTCACTAAGTTATGGAGTGCCTCACTAGGTAGCTGAGGCTGGCCTCGAACCTGGATCCTCCGGTCTCAGCCTCCCGAATGCTGGGATTACAAGCGTGTGCTAACACGTCCGACTTCATTCTTTAAAGTAGGAGAAATAATAGTTCCTACCTCTCAGGCATTTTATGAGAAGCAAATGAGTTAATATTTGCAAATCATTTGGAATCCTACATGGCACTTCATAAGAACTAGAGTTGTTAAGTAAAACAATTGAAAGAAACCCTAGATTTTCAATTAGATACAAAATAATACCTACCTTACAGAATTATCTCAGCGATACTGCATGGCACCTAACATTCAATAAAATACTATTGTTACTATAGATCTTATTGCAAATTTTTATTTCTATATTCCGCTTTGGGGGTTTGGGGTCTTGATTTTACCTTTCTATTTTTTAGTTTGTTGAACGTGTTACTGAGTCTATCTTAACTTCGTGAGAAACTCTTTCTACCCATCCCTTATTTGTCTTATTTTTACCTTATGTTATTTGCTCCTTTTAAACCACGTACTTCTCTGGTCAAGGACTTTGCTCTTTGTTTTGGGATAAATTTTATAACACTGGGTACACTCCTAGTACTATAAAAATGCTGAAGAAGAAAAGGAGAAAAGATGTAATTCGCCTAGAGGCAACATTGGCCAACAGCTGGTGGGCTGCTCTTCTGTGTGTGGCATTGGTACTGGGGCAGGCCCTTGCCCTGGACTGTGGCTCCTGGTTTCCGGGCACTCTCCCAGGCTAGCCTGCTGCTTTTGCGACAACAGGTCAAGGGGCAACTTGGACAGGGACTTGGCGAGTGAGTCAGATGAACTTGGAAGGGAAAGTGAAAAACAAATTAGCAAAGAACTGAGCAAGGAATGGAGATGAAGGGGTGCCTTATGGGCAGAGGCTATGGAGAGGTTTCGCTTTTAGGAAACCTCTTGTGCATGCTAGGAGCTACACGTACCACACATGTTATGGCCTTGTTTTGTTTCGTTTCAAATTCTTTGCACATAGGAAGGATGTGTTATATGGATGTAGAATTTCCTTTAAAACTGCTTCACCAAACCGACATTTATTGTTAAAGTGATCTCTTTTAAAGGGTTGAAGAGTTTGAAACCAGTCTCAACAACTTAGCCAGGCCCTCAGCAACTTAGGGAGACCCTGTTTCAAAAATAAATAAATAAATAAATAAGACTGCAATGTCAATCTCAATGTGCTGTATGGGGAAGGGGGATGAGGAGGGAGCGGGGGAAAAGGTCACCAAGTGCTGTGCGCATGACGTCACCATCGCTGTGAACTACAGTATGATGTGAAACTATAATACACCAACACAAGTTAAAAAATAAATAAATAAAATGGGGCTGGGGGTGTATCTCAGAGGTAGAATGCCCCTGGGTTCAATCCCAAGTACCACAAAATAAATAAATAAAAAGCAAAGGGTTAATGTTTCCAACCTGGTTTTGCAAGTGTGAAAAAGTATTCAAATGGTTGAGAGTATATGCAGATAGAGTTGCTCTATTACAGTCCTGAGAACATGCTTATTCTTCCTTGTCTTTTGAAGCAGTGTGTGTGTGTGTGTGTGTGTGTGTGTGTGTGTGTGTGTGTGATGTACTGGGGATTGAACCTAAAAATTATAGATTGACATGAAGTTGCAAAGGCAGCACAGAGAGTCCCCATGAACTTTCACCCGGTTTCCCGTGACAGTTACACCTGACACTTTCAGTGCGGTATCAAAACCTGGAAATTGACTTGGTATGAGTGTATACAATTTCTGTGTCATTTTATCACATGAATAGATATGTGCAGCTCCCGCCAATCAAGACACAGAAACTCTATTGCCATGAAGATCTTTGTACGATCCCTTTATTGTCATTTCCATCTCCTCCTCCATCCTCCTGGTCACCACATGTTTTCCATTTTTATCACTTTGAGAATGTCGCAAAAATGGAATCATACTGTATGATCTTTGAGATGGATTTTTAAAAATATTTTTGGAGCCGGGCATGGTGGCACACTCTTGTAATCCTAGGACTTGAGAGGCTGAGACAGGAGGCTTGCAGGTTCAAGGCCAGCCTCAACAAGTAGTGAGATTCTCATCAACCTAGCGAGACTGTTCCTAAATAAGAAATAAAATCGGTCTGGGGGGTGTAGCTTGGAGGTAGAATGTTTCTGGGTTCAATTCCCAGTACCACACACAAAAATTTTTTTTGGAAGTGAGAATTGAATCTAGGGGTGTTCTACATACAAGCTGGACCCCAGCCCTAGTTTCCTTTTTTTTTTTTTTTTTTTTTTTTTTTGCGGTACTGGGGATTGAACTCAGGGGCATTCTACCTCCGAGCTATACCCCCAGCCCTATTTTTTATTCTTTATTTTGAAACCGGGTCTCACTAAGTTGCGGAGTGCCTCACTAGGTAGCTGAGGCTGGCCGCGAACCCGGATCCTCCGGTCTCAGCCTCCCGAATGCTGGG
>PVLC010001305.1:102855-115574 GCA_004027655.1 Graphiurus murinus | reverse complement strand
TTTGGTTTTGAAGCAGAGTCTTGCTAAATTGCTGAGGCTGGCCTCAAACCTGTGATTGTCCTGTTTTGGCCTCCTCAGACAGGTGCTACCCTGCTTGGCTGGATTGTTGTTTTTACTCTGCATAATGCTTTTAATATCCATTCAAATCGTTGTGCAAATCAGTAGTGTGTGTGTGTGTGTGTGTGTGTGTGTGTGTGTGTGTGTGTGTGTATTGAGCCCAGGAGCATTCTACCTCAAGCAAGCTATACTCCCAGTCCTATTTACTCTTATACTGAAACAGTATCTCACTAAGTTGAGGAGAACTCACTAAGTCACTGAGGCTGGTCATGAACCTGCAATCGTCCTGTCTCAGGCTCCCAAGTACTGAGATTACAGGTTTGGGCCACTATGCCTGGCCCTAAATTATTCTTTACACAAAAATTCCTTGAAGTTTAGATTCCTTAACCTGGTATCAAGGTCAACCTCAGGTAAATTCTATGTAAACATTTCACTTTAGCTAAAATAAACTGCTATCACTTTGGTGTTACTTGGGTCAAACTTCTAATTCCGTTTCTACTTCCTTGGAATTTTGTTTCACCTTCCTTTTTCCCCTCTCCTCTCTGAAGTCACACCATTCTTCCTACATGAAACCCACTATGCCTGCCCCACCATTACACTCTAGTTGTGCTCCACAAATCACGGAGACATGGATCCTGGTTTATGTATAGTGTCTGTTATGACCTCCAATAGCCCATATTCTAAAGGCTTGGCTGACAGCCTGTGTGGTCCTATTGAGGAATGGTGGAACCTTTAAGAAGTAGAGCCTGGTGGAAGAAAGTTAGGTCACTGGGGGCATGCCCTTGAAGGGATAGTGGGACCCTGGCCTCGTCTTGCCTTTCTCCTTACTTCTTGGTCACCATGACACCTTGCTGTACATTGCACTCCCCACTATGATATTCTGCCTCACCACAGGCTCAAAGGGAAAGTTCTTATTAATAATAATCATATTGATGATGATGGTGACAATAATAATTTTTGCTGAGAATTTACTATGGGTCCAATATTGAGAATTTACTATGGGTCCAATACATGCATCACATTCTGACCTTTGGGGTAGGTATTATTATTATTACCCTATTTTACAATTGAGACAACTGATGCTCAGAAAGATTAACTTACCCAAAGGTGCCAGCCATGGTGGTATAGGCCTGTAATACCAGTACTCGGGAGGCTGAGACAGGAGAATCCCAGATTCAAGACCAGCCACAGCAACACAGTGAGACTCTCAGCAACCCAGTGATACCCTGTTTCAAAAACAAAAAATAAAAAGGGCTAGGAGTGTAAGTTAGAGGTAGAATGCCCCTGAGTTCAATCCCTAGTACCACACACACACACACACACACACACACACACACACACACACACACTAAAAAGTGATGAGCAAGTAGCTAAGCTACACCCACATCCCTGTGTCTTACTTTGGAGCCCACCTCTCAATGACATTCCATCATCATGGGGTACCTAATTTGTGTTGGATACTATGTTAGTCAGCTCTTCATCACTGTGTGTTTGTGTTTTCCTGCTTGGAATTTGATGTTGAAACCTAGCTATTGTCCAATAGAATTACCCACATTCTGAATTTTGTTGATTTACATGATTTTTAAAATATCTTCAAGTTTCAATATTTTGCTTTCCAGGCTAACCCTCATAATATTGCATCCCTTCCAAAGAAAAAAATGAAACTAGTCATTCTGTTGGCTGTTGTCTTGACAATCCTTCAGTCTATATTTGTGGAATTTTGCCCAATATATTTCTACTTTATTAGCCATGATTTGCCTAACGCTTTTTCCTGAAAGCACTTGGCTGACCTAGGATGCTCTTTCCATGAGGTTTCAAAATGTATCCTGATCTGCTCACCCTGAGGTGCTTGCTCAACGTTCTCTAAGATTGCGAGACATAACCAGTAAATAGGAGGTGTTGTTTTGATTTAAAAATCCATGCCACATGACTATGTTTTAAAAAGTACTTTCAGCCGAACGTGGTGGTGCACGCGGGAGGCTGAGACCAGAGGATCCGGGTTTGCGGCCAGCCTCAGCTACCTAGTGAGGCACTCCGCAGCTTAGTGAGACCCGGTTTCAAAATAAGGAATAAAAAATAGGGCTGGGGGTATAGCTTGGAGGTAGAATGCCCCTGTGTTCAATCCCCAGTACCGCAAAAAAAAAAAGTACTTTCATATTACAGATATGCTCAGAAATATTTATTATTAAAATATGTACTTGGGATATGCTTTAAAATGATAGGAGGGGGACTGTTGCTTTGGATTCCCATAAGACTGGCCATGGTTAATTGTTATAGTTACACAATGCCTACATGCTGGCTCACTCTTTTATTCCATCTTCTTTTGTACAAGCTTGAAATTTTTCAGAAGAAGTGAAACTGAGTCATGTTATATTACCCAAACAAAGTAATGAGACATTTCTTTCAGGGAAGAGGGGGCTCTATTCTAATACTTTTGCTGAGGATCATCAAAGATCGTGTCTAAGCTGGGCATGGTGGTGCAAACCTATAATCCCAGTATTTGGGAGCCTGAGACAGAATGATCACAGATCAAGGCTAGCTTCAGCAACTTACACCCTCAGTAACTTAGTGAGACCCTGTTTCAAAATGAAAAATAAAATAGGACTGGAGATGTAGCTCAGAGGTAGACTGCCCCAGGGTTCAATCCTTAGTACTGCATGCACCAGCACACACACACACACACACACACACACACACACACACACACACGTCTAAGGAACAATGTACTTGCAAATCTGGTTTGCCTAAAAAAGGTCTTCGATTTAAGTCTTAAAAATCAGCATACAAATACTATTTAAATAAAATAGGGAAATGGCTTGGAAAAGATTTAAATTTGACTGATCCAGAGGTGGTTCATAGGTTTTGTGACTTGGCTAAGCTGCCTTGCTTAAGATTGTAGTGTAGGGAACTCATGGGCATGCTCTTGTAACCCCTCAGCAGCTGATGGAAGACTCCCAGAAGAGAATGTCAGCAAGACCTAGACTGTAAGATTGTTAGATTATCCTCTATGAATTGAGTGCCAATTGGAAATGCAGGTCCTGTTCTTCCAAAGTGAAAATCAAAAGTGAACATATTTTAGTATTATTTCTTTTTATTCTGTTCAATTTTTATATTTGTAGGAAAATATAAAAATTTAACACCTTATACTTATGTCTTATATACTAGAAAAAAATACATATATAGGTACTAGGGATTGAACTCAGGAGCATTCTACCTCTGAGCTACACTACAAGCCCTTTTTATTTTGAAACAGGGTCTTGCTAAGTTGCTAGGGTCTTACTGAGATGCTGAGGCTGGCCTGGAACTGGTTAGCCTCCCAAGTTCTGGAATTACAGACATGTACCACCATGCCCAACTAGAAAATACTTTTTAAAGGACATATAGCCCTTATTAATAATAATTTTCAGTTACCTTCTTAGCATATTTAATTAATTGCATTAATAATAATTAATTATAATTGTAATCAGCTGTGCAATTACAAAATTTATAGTGTACATGGATTTGCTTTAATATATCCTTTCTGCAGTTGCATGAGTTAAGCATCATATGTGCAAATTCTTAGTTCAGTTGATAACCAAGGGAAAAAATTAGGAACCAGGAGCTGGGAATAGAAAGAGAAGAAAGATATATGCACAGTGAGAAAAGATGCTGTTATATGAAGATGTGGAAGACATTAAGAGGAGCCTAGGGCTCAGGGTAAAACTGGGTTTTCATTGTTGAGACGTGGGCAATAACCAGTGCAAGAAGGGTTAGCAACTTGCGCATGTGATGTAGTTTATCATGTTACAAATTAGAAACATGTTCCAATAGAAATATCTGCATTTAGAGGCAAATGAACAGGCTTAAGAAATGTCTATACATCTAGGCCTAGTAGGTCAAATAAAGTTTCCACAAGTTTCTCCATGGTGAGAATCCAAGTTAGTCCTGTTCCTGGGCCCACACTGGGAGGCAGTGAGCAGGAGACAATGCTTCTGATCCACAAAACCAGAAAGGCATGACATCTTTCTTGGTAGAAGAGGTCCCCTGATATGTCTACATTTATTCACAGTAAAGCAGCATGAGTTTGCAATTGTTGGAGCTCTTGGAGAGAAAGATTTAAAGCTTTTTGCTGAGAAAAGAGAGGAAGTTTTTTTTTTTTTTTTTTTTGCGGTACTGGGGACGGAACCCAGGGGCATTCTACATCCAAGCTACACTCACAGGCCTATTTTTTATTCTTTATTTTGAAACAGGGTCTCACTAAGTTGCCGAGGACCTCAATAAGTAGCTGAGGCTGGCTGCGAACTTGTGATCCTTCTGTCTCAGCCTCCCAAGTACTGGGATTACAAGCATGCGCCACCACACCTGGCAGGAAGTTAAATTTTAACTGTTTATTATTGCCATATAAAATTTTGTAAAGGTATTATTGGTGATGTTTTTACTCTTACATGCATATATTTTTGTTTGTTTGTTTTTGTTTTTATACTGGGGATGGAACCCAGGGCTGTCTTACCTCGGATCTTCATCCCTAGCCTTTTTTTATTTTTTATTTTGAAACAAAGTCTTTTTTTTTTTTTTTTTTGCGGTACTGGGGATTGAACACAGGGGCATTCTACCTCCGAGCTACACCCCCAGCCCTATTTTTTATTTTTTATTTTGAAACTGGGTCTCACTAAGTTGCGGAGTGCCTCACTAGGTAGCTGAGGCTGGCCGCGAACCCGGATCCTCCGGTCTCAGCCTCCCGCATGCTGGGATTACAAGCGTGCACCACCACGCCCGGCTCTGAAACAAGGTCTTGTGAAGTGGCTGAGCATCTCACTAAGTTGCTGAGGCTGGCCTCGAACCTGTGATCCTCCTGTTTCAGCTTCCCAAGTGCTGGGATTACAGACATGTCCAACTATGTGTATAAAAATATTTTATTAGAGTTACACAGTCCTTGTCCTAACCCTGTAAACCCAGTTTTCCTCAGATGCTATTAAGTTACTCAACCTCAAATTCTCCTGTCACAAACTTCTCAGAAATTTGATCATCTTATCTGGTGAGAGGTTATTGTATACTACATTGCCTGTGTAGTCACTTAAAAAAAAAAAAAAACACTTGATCAAAATTAAAATAAAAAGTCAGACACACATGGTGATGTGCACTTGTAATTTCAGTACTTGGGAGGCAGGGACAGGAGGATTGCAGGTTTGTGGTCAGCCTCAGCTACTTAGTAAAACCCTCTGCAACTTAGTGAGACCCTGTTTCAAATTAAAGAATAAAAAATGGGGCCGGGGGGTATAACTCGGAGGTAGAATGCCCCTGGGTTCAATCCCTAGTACTGCAAAAAAAAAGTCAATTGATGCCACTTTGTAATTCTCCTAGTAAGACTAATATAAAATAACACACATATCCCCATATATGTGTGCAAGTATGTATGCAAATATATTTCAGAGTTTTTAGCTTTGTAATTTCTTTTGTTAAAAAAAAAAAAAAACAAGAAAACCAGTTCAATAGTTCAATAGCCTATGTGGATACATTTCTTATTACCCCTTTATTCTTCCCAAAATTAACTGAGAAAAATGAGTGCAGGAAGCACACTTTTGAACAAGGAAAGTAAATCAATAGTCAAGTGTAGCAGGCTTCTCCGTCTCCCGGCGTCTTAGGCTGCCACTCATATGTAGTGAGGTGACAGATGGCCCAGTTAGCTGCCCACATGACAAGAAAGCCCAAAAATTCTTCCCACAGTAAGGTAAATGTTCTATATTGTCCTTCAGAAATAGAATGCTTCATCATTAGTTTTTTTTTTTTTTTTTTTTTTTTACAGTTCTTCAAGGTTCTCTTTTAACAAACTTCAAACATACAGAAAATGTCAGGCAAAATAAACATAAGCTATTCTATTTACAGATCATGATTTTTCTCTAAAGTGATAATCATTAACCCAAATCTTTATACTGCTCTGGTTGGGTGCTTTTTGCCACCATCCAAATATATGTAACCTTTAAGATTCCTTTTGTTAAACAATAATGATAATAAATACTTAGAAATATCCTAAATGTGGGTTTTAAAAACATTCTATGGTTCATTAAATATTATTCTCTACATTTGCGTTTTGCAGAATATCTAACCTGTACTTGTACAACTAAAATGCATTTGTATATTTCCTTTTAAAAATGTTCTCCTTATCTTAGAAACACATATGTAAACACTGTGTGTTGCACAGGTTGCTATGGCAAGCCCATATACTTTATTAAATACCAGACCAGAGCAAATAGACATGGCAGTAGACGGGGACAGGGCTAGAGACATGAAGATCCTGTCAACATTTCTCTTTTTTTTTGCGGTACTGGGGATTGAACTCAGGGGCATTCTACCTCCGAGCTACACCCCCAGCCCTATTTTTTATTCTTTATTTTGAAACTGAGTCTCGCTAAATTGCAAAGAGCCTCACTAGTTAGCTGAGGCTGGCCGGGAACCCGGATCCTCCGGTCTCAGCCTCCCGAATGCTGGGATTACAAGCGTGCGCCACCACGCCCGGCTCAACATTTCTCTTATAAATATATTTTTTCATGCTTTCTTCTTATGAAATGTTAATTCCTTAAAAAGTTAACAAACCATAAATGCACAACTGGCTGAATATTTTAAGGGGCCCGCTTGAGGGAGACATTTCTCCTGGGGATCTGTTAATATTATAAAAATCAGAAGTTTGGGAATCATTCCTGAAACGTTTACCGAAAGGCCTAGGAATTAAACTTGCAACCTGATTTTTCTCCACCAATATGGATACAATTTCTACATAGGAATTTAGTAATTTCATATATGATCATGATTCTGAATCAAAAATACTCTGCTACTTAAGAGCAGAATCCTGTAAAAATAATAAGTACCTAGGCTATTTTATGTAGTCCACTGATTTAACACTACACAAACAACAACAAAAAATATTTAGTTTTTAGTATATTCCAGTATATTCCAGGTTGTGTTTTAAGCTTTTTACGTGTATTATCTCATGTATCATAGAGAAAAAGAGAATCCTTTGAAAGTGATTTTGGAAAGATACCAACAAAAAAATAAAGAAGAATCTGGGCATGGTGGCGTGGTGGTGCATGCTTGTAATCCCAGTACTTGGGACGCTGAAAGAGGAGGATCGCAGGTTCGCTGCCAGCCTCAACTTAGTGAGGCCCTCTGCAACTTAGTGAGACCTTGTTTCCAAATAAAAAGTAAAATAGATCTGGGGATGTAGCCTGAAGGAGGAAAGCCCCTGGGTTCCACTTCAAATACCACACACACACACACAAAGAATAAATAACAACTTGAAATATTTTCTTAAAACAACATGGACATGTTTAGTGCCACTTAACTGTGTATATAACGTACAATTGTTTTGTTATATGTTATGTATATTTTGCCACAATAAAAAACATTATTGTGAGCTGGGCGTGGTGGCGCACGCTGGTAATCCCAGCATTCGGGAGGCTGAGACCGGAGGATCCGGGTTCGCGGCCAGCCTCAGCTACCTAGTGAGGCATTCTGCAACTTAGTGAGACCTGGTTTCAAAATAAAGTAAAAAATAGGGCTGGGGGTATAGCTCGGAGGTAGAATGCCCCTGAGTTCAATCCCCAGTACCGCAAAAAAAAAACAAAAACAAAAACAAAAAACATTATTGTGTAAAAAAAAAAAAAAAAGAAAAATAGAATCCTTGAAAAGACATTTTGCCCCCAAATCTACCTAATTCAGGTACACCATCTTATGTATGTTTTGTAGCCAATTATTCTCAATTAATATTAGCAAATGTTACATAGAATACTTGTGTGATTATGTGAGGTAATGCAAAGCTTCGAAAGAAAATTATTTTTGTTTTCAGTACTGGAAATTCAACCCAGGGGCATTCTACCTCTGAGTATCCCTAGCCTTATTTTATTTTTTTATTTTAAAATAAGGTTTCACTAAGTTGCGGAGGGCCTCACTAAGTAGCTGAGGGTGGCCAGGAACCCGGATCCTCCTGTCTCAGCCTCCCAATACTGGGATTACAAGCATATGAAGCCACACCTGGCTGAAAATTGTTTCTTAAAGGTGTCAGTTGAAGATCCAAGTACTACAAAGCCATGGCATTTCATCTGTTTTTGTACACTGCAATGAATGAAATCCTTCATTTCTGTATTTCAATGAATGGGCCAAACTAGATCTAATAAAGGATTTGACACCACAATCTTCAACTCAAATTCTAAGCAATCTCCTCCAGGTTAAGCTTAGATTAATGAGAAGGAGCATATGTGTGTTTGTAAGACTTCCCCAAATCTAAGAGATGTAAAGATAGACGTGTGCTATCGATATGTGGTCCCATTTGATGGAGAAGCTGCCTCAAAGAGAGCCAGCATTGATTCAGGTTGCCTATTTACTCGCACATCTATACTTTTGATTCAGCTGACTATGATTACATCAAAGCTGTGTGGCCAGCCGGTTTGGGAATGAGGACTAAAATGCTCAGCAATTTCAAATCTTAGAGTGGAAGCAAAATACGAGTCACTTACTTTGGCATTTGGAAAATGCATGTTGATATACCTTTGGGACTTCATTGTCAGTCTCACGAAGAACAATAATTTGAAGCAAAACCAAGTAAAGCCCCCCAAATCTATAAGTCTATTTGCATGTTTAAACAATGGCTAAAGGGCAGGTTCAGGGGCAAATCATACCATGGTGCTATCCAGCTTCACAGGTGGGTTAATATTAAACGAACACACAGTGCAAACCATGTCTTATTACAGGGTTGTTTTCTGAGATTCCATGGGTCAGGGTCAAAACTGCCTTTTCCAGTTTGACAACGGTGCTGATCAATAGCTTAACCAACAAAATAACAGTCTAATAAACAGTACCAATCACTTCAAAACAAAAGATGTCAAAACTAATTAAATTCTATAATCAATTTTGTGAATGTCACACCACTCTTGTAATGACCATCAATAAAAAACACCTTATATTTTTAAAATGTTTAAATACCTAGCATCTCAACCCTTACAGTAACTTTGTGTAAGTTTTTATTGGACCCAGTTTTAAAGAAAAAACTCGGTTTCAGATATTTACATGGGATTTTATCTACTTCGTCAACAAAGATTTATTAATAGGTATCGTATGAGGCATTGATGCTAGAGACAATTCTTTAAATATGTATGTATAACAAACACATAACCTTTTCTATGTGCAAGATATTCTTCTGAATGCTGTACAAATATTAACTTAGTTAATCCTCATGAGAGCAGTGGGGGCAGGCATTATTATTATTTCCTTTTTGCAGATGAGGAATCCGAGGCAAACAGAAAAGTCAAACAAGAAAAGGCAAACACCCACCCCAAATTGGATGGCTAATAAGCAATCAAAATCAGATTGAAGTCTAGGCAGTCAAGCTCCTGAGTCTATACTGTTTGACTCGGGTATGGTGAATAAAACACTGTCCACTTTTGAGGACTTGAAAGTCTTAAAAGACAGATATGTAAACGTATCTGCAGTCCAGCATGTGAATTCCACAGTATAATTTGTAGGAGGCAGAATCAGCACAAAGAAACAAAGGGTTAGATCTGAATCCTTGAATTTGGACTCCAGAGTCAAATGTGGTCATCACTCATTGGCTGTCCCATATTTGATAAAGAGTTTGGAGCTGGGAGTGCTGGCATATGCCTGTAATCCCAGTACTTGGGAGGCTAAGATAGGAGGATCAAAGGTTTGAGACCAGCCTCAGCAACTTAGAGAGACTCTCAGAAAACTAGTGAGACCCTGTTTCAAAACAAAAAATAAAAAGGGCTGAGAGCATAGCTCAAAAGTAGAATGTCCCTGGGTTCAATCCCCAGTAACACACACACACACACACACACACACACACACACACACACACACACAAAATTTCGGCATTACAGTGAGAAAATAATAATGTACTGACAGGACCATAGCATGGGAACCAAAAGTTAAAAGTTGAGCTCCTTTGAACATAAAAAAAGTACTATGTTTCCAAATAGATAAAAATGCAGACATACATAGAGGTAAACAGGTTTTTCTTCATGTGTATAACAAACAACACATAATTTAAATATATGTATACATTGACAGTGCATATCAGCTTGACTATAAAGCTCCTAATTATTATAAGGCTTGTAGTCAGTCTGAATAAAACACAGTCAAATGGTAGGAAGTAGATGGAAGGCCTCAAGACATGGCGACGCTGATAAGCACTGTTCTGGGAGCATAACACATGCTCAGAGCTTGCTCAATGATCTGTTGATCAACCATTCATTGAACTGATTGAAAACAGGGAAGGGAAAGAAAAGAGAACTAAAAACAATTCATTTCTTTGTTCACCTTTTATTTTTATTGAAAATTTTGATGAGAATTAAATTGAAATGTTTAGAATTGGGATTTGATGTTAACAGAATTCTGTGTGTGTGTGTGTGTGTGTGTGTGTGTGTGTGTGTGTGTGTCCGTCCCACTGGGGATTGAACTCAGGGCATTCTACCTCTGAGCTACACCCCAAGCCCTGTTTTATTTTGAAACAGGGTCTCACTCAGTTGCTGAGGCTGGCAGCAAACCTGTGATCCTCCTGTCTCAGCCTCCCAAGTACTGGGATTATAGTAATACGCCACCACACCCTGCTTATCCAATATATTTCTAGTGAACAACCATTTTGATATTTCTTTGACCACTATATAGTTTCTGTCTATTTACATTGCTAGAATTTTTAGTCCAAATAGTGGCAAAAGGAGCTCCATGGGAAGAAATAAATTGGATCAGTTTGAACTGCCATTGAATTTATTGTGTATTTTGGAGTTATGAATTTCATGTTTTTGTGTATTAAAATTGTTCCCAGCCCATAATAGGCCTGCAGGAAATAAACATATGAATTGCGCTTTTCTCCAAGTGGTCTATAGTAGCTCTAGGAATTATATACTACTTTGGAAATGAGGGAAGGATGGCTCAGAGAGTTTACTGACTTGTTGATAGTCATCTAGTAACAGGGAGAGCAGAATTTGAACCTGTAGCCTCTGACTTGAAACCCAAGTCCATTCTAGAGTGTCAGCATGACAAGAGAAGAACTTGTACAGGCATTCAGCTCCTTACAGTGTTAGGAGGACACCTTCTCATGCAGATTAGAAGAAATGATTAGAGACAGTAACAAAACCAAAGCACAACTCTGCTCAGTCTTCATCAGAAAAAGTTAATGCTAAAAATTTTGGGTGAACTTTAAAGAAAATGCCAACAGGCTTTAAAAGAGAAAGGAAAGACATAATTTAAACTATGTGAATGAATATGATTATCTTCTGCACATGTAAAAATCAAATCACCCATCTTAAAAAAGCAGGTATCAGTCATCCATTTGTTGCTGGTCATATCACACTACATCTCATAAAAAAGAATTAAATTTCGGTGTGGTGGCACACACCTGCCATCCTGTCATCTCAGTACTTGGGAGGCTAAGGCAGGAGGATTGCAGGTTCAAGACCCATCTCAGCAACACAGTGAGACTCTCAGCAACCTAGAGAGACTCTGTTTCAAAACAAAATTATAAAGGACTGGAAGTGTAATGTGGAGGTAGATTGCTCCTGGGTTCAATCCCTACTACAGAAGGAAGGAAGAAAGGAAGGAAGGAAGGAAGGAAGGAAGGAAGGAAGGAAGGAAGGAAGGAAGGAAGGAAGGAAGGAAGGAAAAGTATTGATGCTTTCCAAGTAGAACATTAATGTTACTGGGTAAATTATTCATATAATGTACTTAACCATCAGTCTTTACTTAGGTGAGTTTTAAAATAATTTGTAAAAGCTTAAAAATGTGGAACTTTAGATTCTTACTTGAAAAATAATCTCCAAATATCTAGGAATAAATAGACAGTCAAGATATCTGTCATTAAATATTCAATTCTTGTAAGACTTGTAATTAGTTCTTTTTAATATATAATATTTTATTTTATGATTACAATGATGTAAAAGTGATACACATATTGTGGAAACCATACTTCTTTGAATTTTTTCTTGTCCCAGGTTAGCAGCATATGCTATGATACTCTCTTAGAATGGCCTAACTATAGGCCAAAGCATATTTAAAGTTGGTGCAGCTAAGCAATGATATTTGGTAGGTTAAGTGTATTAAATGCATTTTCAACATACGGTGGTTTTACCAGAACCTAACTCATAAATCAAGGAATACCTGTACCTCATGAGCCTGAACTTTTCTGTCCTTAGCCAAATTTTAGTCCAATAATCCCTATGGTCCAATTCTTTCCAAGGATACACAGCAGGGAGGAATTGCCCCATGCTACCTAGATGACATTTACTGTTTCCAGTAACCTTTATTATCACAATTTCTAACGAAGTCAAGGCACATTTTCTTGATTTGGAATCATTAACCTTCATTATAATAATATCTAGCAAAGCCAAAGCACTTTTTTTTTTTTTTTCGGTACTGGGAATTGAATTCAGGGCATTCTACCTCCGAGCTACATCCCCAGCCCTGTTTTTTAAATTATTCTTTATTTTGAAACAGGGTCTCACTAAGTTGCGGAATGCCTCACTAGGTATCTGAGGCTGGCCACGAACCTGGATCCTCCAGTCTCAGCTTCCCAAATGCTGGGATTATAAGTGTGCGCCACCACGCCCGGCTGCACTTTTTTTTTTTTTTTTTTTTTTGAATGTGGCAATGGTGGGCTGGTTTTTGTTGCTCTTTTGCTTTTT
>PVLC010001305.1:50471-102755 GCA_004027655.1 Graphiurus murinus | reverse complement strand
TCTCTCTCTGCTCTCCATCTCTCTCTGCTCTCCATCTCATTCCTCCTGCCAAGCCCTGTCTATTTTTTCGGCTTGAGTCCAGCCGTCACCTCTTCTATAAAGACTTGTCTGTCCATTCAAGCCAAGTTGGGTGCCATGCTTCTCCTACCCTCAGATTCTATGGGCATTTCACACACCACTTTATGTCATCATGACCTGTTTAAGTAATGGATTCACTTGAGAGATAAAGTCTTGAGAGCAGAAACTGTTGTTTGTTTGTTAGTTGGTTTGTTTTGTTTTTTTGTTTCTTTAGCCTCTTACCTAGAGTATGGCACATGTAGGATGTAGGTGTTTAATATTATTTATTAAAAGAATTCATGAAGATGACTCCTTCTTATGCCATAATAGAAATTGATTTTCTTGCAACATTATGAAAAAAAATGACCTCCATTTTTCTCAACAATACTTTGAGATCTCTTGCAGATTGAGAAGAAATAACCAACCCATTCTTTCAGAACAAACTGGGTATTTATAATTTTATCTAGACTCTAAATAGCTCATAAATGCCTACTTGGAATCAAAGAATTTTTAAGGAAGTTGACAGTTTACTGGTTAAGTACCTCAAATATAGAGATTTAGCCAGTGGCTGATGGTTGAGATTGATTAACAATTGTCAAAAAAAAAAAAAAAAAAAAAAAGCTAAGAGAGGAGCTCTTTGTTTTTGTTTCTGATTATCTTTATTGCTTTTCTGAAAATAAAAGTAATTTATATGTTTTAAAGGTCAGTCAGCAAATACAGATGAGAAAAAGATTATCTACCTTTCTATAATCAGAAAATAACCACTATTAGTATTTTTGATGTTTTTTAGTTCAGGCACTTTCCCTTTGTATATATTTTTATATATTGCATATATAATTTTTAAAAACAATATAGGATCGTATTATTATTAGATCTTGGCTCTTGACTTTTATCACTTATAATTCCCCATGTCCTAACACATGATCTGTAATGATCGTTTAATATTCCCGGAAGGCAGCCCTCTCTAAAGAAACTAAGGGGTCCTTGCATAGCATGAATATTTAACCCTTCCACAATTGGCTCTGAGTATAAAAGGATCTACTGCATTTTAATATGACAGGACCCATAAACTAGAGTAATTATTAGAATGTCTCTCCTTGCAATCTCATAAATAAGTTCTAAAGAAAGGTTTTGGATGCACACATTAAGTCAGTGTTTTTAATAAAGATTTTCATTCATTCAACATTTATACAGTACTTCCTATGAACTAGACATAGTCTAATATTAATCAAGGTAAGCAGACAAGACAGATTGTTTTTAACTAATTTAAATCAGCTGTCTAGACATACCTTGAATCTGTCCTCAAAAATAAATATACCATCTGCCTGAATGTCTCCCTTCTGCTGCTGTCCCACTGAATAAGATCAAGACATTTATTTTCTTCTGAGTCAGCTTTGCTATATTTAAAAATGACCGATGCTACCATTTTTATACCCAGCCCTCCAGGAATTATAATTTCCAATTAACACAACTCATAAAGCACAAAAAGATGAGCTAATGTTGCCAGGTAGAACATTGACAAATCTTATAGCACATCAGCCAACAAGTAGCTCTGTGAAGAGCTAACTGGGCCAGGACCTCACCCAGGAGATGCTTGAAGCTTAGCAGGAAAAGTAAGCTCCCTGCCCAGAAAGCTGTCCTCTCCTCTACTGAGCCCTGTGTTCACTGGAAGGTAAACTAGGAAATGTCAATGATATTATTATTTATCTCTCTCTGCTCAGTTCCTTTAAAGAATGCTTTCTTGGTAAGCAAGCATTCCTTATTTCAGCATTCCAAATAGGATGCTAAAAAGGCCAGCCTGATCATATCTTTGGTTAGTAGGGATACTGATTCTTTTACAAACTGTATTATCACCATCTAGGATAGGCCCTTCTTTTAAAAGCCCTGCCAAGGGATCCCAGTCTAGCTGCTCAATAACAACTTATTGGGTTACAGAGTTCAAATTCAAACCAGATGATGCCAGGCTTGCAAAGTCCAATCCCTAATGAAGTTACAAAATCAAAATTGCTCTGGTACAAAATTTGGATTTTAAAGAAAGGACAGGTGGGAATATGAAAGAGAACAATGAGAATTAACATATTATGACCGAGGAAGAATGCAATTTTATAAACCACCAGTGGTAATTTGCTAGAAAGGAAGTCAACTCAACTCAGCACTGTATTTATATTCAGTATTCACTGTATTTGTATTCAGCATTCAGTATGAAGAACTGAAATTGACAAGGTGATTTAGGTGTTTAGGACATGTCACTATGATTATCAGTATAATTATACATCTCTTAGCGATGCTGTTTTTCTCTACTAGGCAAGAGAATTAAAGCCTTTCTCTTAAAGGCTGAGAATTAAAGCAAGCTTTTATGAGCTCTAACTTAACATTTAGAATTTCAGTACAGTATTTTAACATACTTTTATTGGTGCATTATAGCTTCACATCATAACATAAATCATGTTGACAGTGACATATATGCATACAGCACTTGGTACCCCCCCTCCCCAATCTGGCTGCCTCTCCATCTTCCCTCTTTATACAGAGTACTGAGATGACATTGGTATTCACATATGTACGAATAGCCAATGGTAGTAATTCCTTCAATGAACCTCACTTTCCCCTCCCCTCCCCTTAGGCCACCTTCCTGGCTCCACTGAGGTTTCTCCATTTCTCCTCCATTATCTGGAGTCACTCTGGTATGCTAATTATTCCCTAGCTTCTACAGTTTCACAGATTATGTTATCCTTCTCCACCATAATATATCTGTTTAGGCAGAACCATAGAATGCACTTGTGACACTTTTCTTTGCATCATTTCAATGTGGGATCAAGAAATGATGTGAAACAGAAGGTTCTGTTTCAAAGGAGAAAGTCAGAGACAAAATAACATTATTGCCATGGGCTAACCAGATTTGATTATTATTATTATTATTTTTTGTCTATTGATGCGAAATGCAATTTTCTATGGAAAAATCAGTAAATTTGTCAACTGGCACCAAACTTGTTTGCTAATTTTGCAACATAGTAGTTGGCTATTCAAACAGTTCCCAAATGCACCATTGTATAATTATAGAGGTGGTTTAGATTGAGTGAAGAGAGAGGCATGTGACAGACAATTTCCTCAAAACTCATGGGTCATTGCATTTACCTTAGCCTGGAATGGGCAGCCCTTTGGGGTCTCATATTTGGGAGGATCTTAAATTTAGGGTTTTTTTGTATTGTTTTGTTTTGGGGTACTGGGGATTGAACCTTGGGGTTATTCTACCTCCAATCTACACTCCCAGTCTTATTTTCGAAACAGGGTCTCACTAAGTTGCAGAGAGCCTCACTGAGTAGCTGAGGCTGGCTACGAACCCAGATCCTCCGGTCTCAGCCTCCCAAGTACTGGATTACAAACATGTGCCACCACATCCAGCTGGGGTTTTTTGTTTTTGTTTTTTTGACGATATCATTGGTTGTGGCTATTAATGTCATTTGTAGCATACATATATCAACAGTTCTGCAAGTGCCTTCCATGTTTTAGAAAAGACCTGGTGTATGAGATAGACATTTACCTAAAATACTATGAAAACCAGTGGGATTAATGTAAATGTTTTCCGTATTTGGAAACACAAAATATTGCTTGTAGAATGACAACAGACATGGAGTCTAGGGACTTAATCTATTTTATTAGATTTGAATTTATACATCTAAGAGCTGGGAATGATAAAGGGTAGCTCTTCTTGGAGAATAAGGCACCATAAACAAAGTACAATATAGGGAAGTTAAAAAGAAATGGAAGAAAAAGAAAAAGTAGCTAATGTAAAGAGAAGTTAAAATGAGAGCAAAGAAAACAACTACAGAAATAAAGGCAGTGTAAACTTACTAAAAAGTAATTTGGTTTCTACATTGCTACTGTTTCTTTCACCTTTTCTTCCCATTTGGCTGTAACCAGATTTTCTGTTTCCAAGTATTATTTTGTCCCATGACTAAAATTAGAGATCTGGGGACAGTCAAGATGAGAACAAGAGGTTATCTTTGTAACACCATTGCAAAATCCCATGATGATCTGACTAAGGATTTTTTTTTAATTGTTCATTAACTTTAATTTGATCTAGGTGCTGGTTTCTCTTTGAGAACATCACTGCTGAAGTTAGGAATTTTAAGCATGATGACCAGTGATTTTAAATGTAAGTGAGAAAAGAAGGAGGAAAGAAGGAAGGAAGGAAGGAAGGGAAGGAAGGTCTGAGGCCCCTAGACTTAATGTCGTTTTTAGTCTGGATCATTCCATCTGATTCTCCTATTTTGTTTCAGAAAGTCTCCACGGCATACAGAATGATTCTCATTGTTACAAAAATTTGCTTTTAGCATCATTGCATGATGTTTTTCTTTTTCTCTCTGCCTACTGGAATCTCACATGAGCTTTTAAGGACCTGCTTAAGCTTGGCATGAGCTTAAGCTTCAGGCATAAGCTCCCTGAAACCTTCTGGAGTTGCCTCCTGCATCAGGACTCTTCATCTGCGGGGGGTCTGGAGCACATTGTGCGGTTATGCTGGCATTAATTCTGTTATAGTCTGGGAGCCAAGTATCTCTTCATGTGAACACATCTTATTTCTCAGTCCCTAGCCCTAGGCACACACAAGTCCAAGTCTTATACACTATTTGTGGTGGCATTTATTTGAATTTCTCTTATGAAGGATCAGGTAAAGTGTCATCTAATTGCCCAGAGTTCCTTCATTATTCACTACTTGTTTTTATTTTATTCATATTATTTAATTAATCATTTACTTTGCATTTCTAGGGGTAGAACCCAGGGACATTCCACCTCTGAGCTACGCCCTTACCCCTTTTTATTTTTACTTTTCCAACAGGGTCTCGCTAAGATGCTGAGGCTGGCATCAAACCTGTAATCTTCCTGTCTTTGCCTCCCAAGTACTGGGATTGCAAGCATATGCTACCACACCCAGGTATCTTATTCTTTTGTTTTATTTTATTTTGTTTTGAAGGTTGTGCATATTATTTCTTCTTTCTATAGTGATATTTGAACCAAACCAGAGTCTTGAGTAGGTTGCATTTGCTGTGTTTTAAAAATCAAAAGAGCATAAATCTATTACCAAATATATGTGGAATCAAATCATGGGATTACTTTAAGAAATATTCAAGGCATGAAATTATTATGTTTGTGTCTATGTTTCTCTTATTGAAGATTACTCTGAAGTTTGTGAAAACCAGATTGTACATTTTCCATTAATTTTGGCCATGTCTGAACATGTCAAAATGATCTAGGATAAAAAGTAATCCAACAACAAATCAGTATCTTAGCTATTTGAATTCATTTAACTTTTGCCAAATTAGTTTTCATGTGATTATATCTTATTTTTAAGTCACTGTTAAAGTTTTGTGATAAAAGAATTTAGCTATGTATCATAGGTTCAAAAGAAATAGAAGACCTTTCACAGAAATCTCTTGTGTGATTTTAATTTTATTCTAGCATGCTAACTTATTAAAATTATTTATTGTACTTGAAGATCAGAACAACAAGGAAGCTAAATCTTAAAATTTTAAGAGAGGCAAACTTTCTAACTATTTACATACTTATCTCCTCACTATTTAATATAAAGGTATTATTGAATAAAATTCACATATTGGAGTATATCCATTCTTGCTCAGTCAACTTACCATTAAATGAAATTTTGCCAGGATAGAAGTATTTAATGTCCTAAAAATTATGGCAGATCTTTGCTTGTTTAATCTTACACTTATCAGGTAGTTTTGTAAACAGAGTGAAATCTTAAATTGGAAAGATCACAACTAAATGATGGGAACAGTAACTTTTTTTTTTTTTTTTAACGGTACTGGGGATTGAACTCAGGGGCATTCTACCTCCAAGCTACATCCCCAGCCCTATTTTTTATTCTTTATTTTGAAACAGGGTCTCACTAAGTTGCAGAGTGCCTCACTAGGTAGCTGAGGTTGGCCGTGAACCTGGATCCTCCGGTCTCAGCCTCCCAAATGCTGGGATTACAAGCGTGCGCCACCATGCTCGGCAGAACAGTAACTTTTTATGTATACTTTTATTGGTGCAAGGTAGTTCAGAGTGATAGGGACACCCATGCACACAGCACCTGGTGAGCTTCCCTCAGCTCCTACCCTACTTGCTCCCCTTCCCCATACATGATATCGAGATTGGCATTGGTAATTTCACATATGTAGATAACGTCAGTAGAAGTTGGAAACAGTAATTTGAAGAGGGATATTCTTTAGCTTTCTCTGAAATTAAAATTAGTATATTTGTTGCTATCATTCTTTTCTCTAGACCATAATAATTCTCTTCTGAGAAAAGACAAAAACTATCAGATAACTCTAAACACTGAGAACAGGCTAAGAGACAAATAAAAGTAAAAATACACACACTATAGTTAATGGACCACATGGGCACTTTTTGAAAAGGAGGGGTAACTAGACACTCTGTTTAATATTTAATGTATTGTATCCACTTAAGAATTTCTTAATCAAAGAACATTTAGGTTTTTATATGGAAATAAGAATTGACCATAACTGTGGTAATCTAGCATTGTCTCTGATTGGTTATCAGATTGTTCATTCATATCATAAATATTCAAAAGGCAAAGAGTCCTTATTTTTAGTTGGATTTCTAATCTGTTTTTTCTCATCTCACTTTCAGAATAGTGTTTAGTTGACAAAATTTCATAGCAGAATAGATTATTTGCCAACACATTTTAACTCATCCTTGGATGTATAGAGAGCTTAGTACGTAAAATATCCATTTGGAAATTCTTTAAAAACACCAAACAACCTTTTCTTACTCATCACACTGCCTTTGAAGTGGTAGCTGAGCCTGATAATGGCATATGCTTTCCAGCCTCCCCACACCTTGAATAACTTCTTACCACTTGGGAGTGTCTGTCATCTGTAGAAATTTCCTCTGAACAGGTCAACAATTTTAAAGAAAATGACTCTTCTAACGATGTAATCAATATTTTCTATATATTCTGACTATGATATTTCATTAAACAGTCTGACTTAATCACTATTACTGGCTTGTTTTACGTTGACTTCAAGTCATAACCTCCTGAAGACTAAACATTTCTTGCTTTATCAGTCAACCAACCTACAGGATCTTGGTATAGAACATCACCATAGCAAAACTTGCAGTGCACATTTTGTCATGTTAATGCCAAAATTCTAAAAGCAAATAGAAATTGGTGTGACCAATGTTTAAGCCAAATGAACAGCAGTGAACCAACTTAGCTTCTTTCTTTGTTTAAAAAAAAAAAAAAAAAAAAGCTGACGCAAGTTGGAGAGAGGAAAGTGTTGGGGGGAGGTAGTGGTGGTGATTGGCTTGTCTTGTTCACTCCCACTGGTTTTTAAATCATTGTCTAGATTTCCAAAGGTTCAAATAAGTCAACTCTGTTCCAGGGGCCTGCTGTTCCAAACAAGTCAGGAAAGACTGCACAGGACTGGATAAATAATTAAGGTACAGCTGTCTTTACATAAATATTTGCAGAGTTAAAATAGTACTTTTTTCTTTTTATTGTGTTGATTTTTTTTTATTACAAATTAAAATGTTTGAAAATACTACTTGGGTAACTTTTCTTCTCTAAATTTTTATAAAAGACCACTCAATGCCAAACACTGAAAATATTTACCCATATTCTGACTTCGGTTTTCTTTTGCAGATAATTTGAGGTTTGAACATAAAATTAGCTCAACGATAATGGGGAAAGGAGACATTACAAAGACAGTAGGTTTAGTTTTAGTTATTTATGTCCTTTGGTTAATCAATGATAATCTGACTTAGGAAGAAATATAAAGTTACAGAAGTACAGTCTCAGTGTTACACCACTAGAGATTTTTTCCATATCTTGAAAACAAAACAAAACAAAAAAATCCAAAAAAAATTTAATCAAAAGAAACAACATCCCATGAGTACAGCAGGTGTGAATGGCTGAGGATTTGTGCCGCAATGTTATTAAAGAAAAAATAGTCATGTCTTACCTGTCTTCTTAATTTGACCACTTTAAAGAAGTACTTTTAGAGCAAAGTTACTAGAAGAAACTGGGGAATTGAGTAGAGTATAAACATTGCTTTGCATTTTGAAGGACTAGAATCAATTATCTAAAAGTAGAGCTGTCCTCTTCAAATTTATTAATGACACACAGGGAGAATTCCCAGAGAGGTTTAAATATCTGTGTATCTTGAGCTTCATATAGAGTATATGGTGATGGTTTTTCTTAAAAGGTCAGATACAAAAAAAAACTAAGTGTTTTGTGATTCAGTGGAAAAAAATATTTGAAGAAATGTATTCATGGATACTGAGTTACAACAAAGTTCTGTTTTGACAAACTAAAGAAATTTAGGGGTGTGTGTGTGTGTGTGTGTGTGTGTGTGTGTGTGTGTGTTAACAGATTGCCATTTATTTTACAGTTGAAGATTCTCCAGTTCAGATTTATATTTGGATCATGCTCTGTTTTTTTTTTATAGTATATATATTACATACCTAAGAAGTATATCAGTAATAATTTATGTCCTGAAAATGTGGTTTTGATGGCTAAACTGTAGCATTTTCTTTAACCATGATATACATTATACAATACACTTTAAATGTTTTGTTTGTTTGTTTTTTTGTTTTTTGCGGTACTGGGGATTGAACTCAGGGGCATTCTACCTCCGAGCTATACCCCCAGCCCTATTTTTTATTCTTTATTTTGAAACTGAGTCTCACTATGTTGTGGAGTACCTCACTAGGTAGCTGAGGCTGGCCGCAAACCCGGATCCTCTGGTCTCAGCCTCCCGAATGCTGGGATTACAAGCGTGCGCCACCACGCCTGACTCACTTTAAATGTTTTTGAAGTGACTCTATTTGCTATTTGAATTACTCTAAAGAGAGTAACAGTAATTTATTTTCAAGAAGAAACAAGTATCTTCGGAGGTGACCCGGTGTCTACTCTGTTTAACATAGACATATTGGAATTTACTGCACCCACAGTGCATGGCAGGTTATTAGGTATCATGCATTAAGATCAACAGCAAAAATAATTCTCTTTGATAGTATCATATATGGTACATATCCATGTACATTCTGCAGGCTAAAACATGAAGTTAATGGAGTAATGGAGAGGGCTTAGGGAAGGGAGAAGGGGGGATAGAGATGTAAAGAAGGTAACAGCTTAAATAATGCTGTGTATGTATATGAAACTACCAATGTCAGTCTCAATGATCTGTATGGAGAAGGGAAGGGAGAGGGTGGGATCTGGAGAGAAATGCACCAAGTATTGTGTACACGTATGTTTCTTTCACTCTATATCTCAGTATGATGTATAATTATAATGCACCAATAAAAGTATATATAAAAAAGAAAATATGAAGTCAAATTTATTGAGGAATTTGTGTTTAAGATGACTAGAGAACTAATGTCTTCTAAGAACAGAGCTAGAAAGTCTATAAGAAAAAGAAAGCATTCGAATATTACAAAGAGTCCTTCATACCTCATAAAATGATTGCTTTAATTCTCATAGTAGCAAGAATGCGATATTTTTAGCCAAGAGAAAAGACCTCAGCATAGGGTTATTGTACCTCTCCTAGTTCTTCCTAGATGTTATTTCTAAGCTGTGTCTTTGTAGAGGAAAGGAATGGAGATGTTAAAATATTAGCACCAGCGCTAGGACATAGTCATGTGATTATGACTCCATTGTTACTGGCAATTCCTTCTCTAAGGGGTAAATGTCTCGAATTTTACACATGTTACAAACACATTAAGGCTGAATGACTTTCTGGTTAATTTTTATGAGAAACCATGGCATAGTCTAACCGGTTGCCTTCCTATTGAAGTATAACTAGAATGGTATTGTTGAGAAATGAGGAGAATGTAATATAAAGGTAACTTTTAAAGTTGCATGACTGGCTTCTACTCACTTGCTCAACCAAAGGGCAAGTACCATGTGAGGCTGGCTGCGCCCTAACCTAGATGCCAGAGTAGACTCGTCAGTGCTGGGTTGGCAAAAAAGACCAGATTGATAGCGATGTGGAAACTGCTCTGACGATGTTAGCTTCCTTTCCACTTTCACTTATCAGATAAAATAAATGTCTGCAGTACTGACATCAGGTCATAACTTCTGCTTTTTGACTCAAGGGCAGTTTTGCTTACTGGATTTGGTGTCTGTCTTTGAAGTTGAGCCACATATGTAAAATTTGAGAAATGTACTGTTTTCAGTATCTTTTTATGTTCAAAACAGTAAGTTTCTCAAAGAATAAGACATTAAGATATTTTATAACTAGAATTTGGATGTGAGAAATCAGTTACTTCAGCATTTAGATCTCTCTCTTTGTGTGTGTGTGTGTGTGTGTGTGTGTGTGTGTGTGTGTGTGTGTGTTTTGTTGTTGTTGTAGGTAGTGGTGCTAGTGGTGATGGTTTTGTTTTGGATGGTGCTGGGTATGGAACCCAGAGCTTCACATGTGCTAGGCAAATGCTCCACCACTAAGCAACATTCCCAGCCCCTAGAAGCCCTCAGTACTGCAGACATGTATACTTAAGGTTCAGCCCTAATATCCTTTCTTCAAAGAAGCCTTCCTTTACCCTAGACTAAGTTGGAGTCCATTATAGACATTCTTATAGCCCCATAGAGGGGAAAGCTAAGTAAAGGTGGATTGAAGGAGCATTTTGCGTGCTTGAATGGTGCAAATGACCTGAAGTGGTAGGGAACATGCTGTGGTGCATTTCTGAAACTGAAAGAAGAGTGTTGTGGCTAAAGCACTGAGTTGGAGAGTGTGTGGAAGGAGGTAAAAATCAGGAAGGTCAGTGGACCACATAGAACCTTGCTGGGCTTTTCAAGAATTTTGAATTTTATCCTAAGAGTAAAGGGATGACATTAAAAAGTTTTAAACAAAGAAATAATAATGATCTATGTGTTGCTTAAAGAACACTCTGGCTTCAGTGTGGATAATTAATGAGGGTGGGGGGTTGGGAAAGATAAGAGAGGAGTCAAAAAGGGGATTGTTATAGTAGATGCTGTAAGAAATGATGGGAGCTTGGACAAGAGTGGTGGTGGAAGAAAGAAGTAGATTAATTTGAGAAATACTTCAGTTGTAGAACTAACCAGACTTTGTGAATGACTGGATGTTGGGAGTAAGAGAGAGAGAAAAAAATGTATAATAGAGGACTCTTATGCTTCTGGTTTAAGTAATTGGATAAATGGTAACAAGCATTTTTTGGATAGGAATGAATGGAAGAGGAAGGAACTATCACAAGTTAGATTTTGGGTGGGTTGGATTTAAAGTCTTTGAGATAGGCAGGTGCTGTTTAGGCCACTGGACACATGGAGGTGGAGCTCAGAGGAGAAGCCTGGGCTAATGATAGAACTGGAGGAGTCTTTGGTACATGTATTAGTTAGGGTACTCCAGAGGAACAGAACAAACAGGAGATAGATGGCAGCTAGTTAGTTAGACAGATAGATAGATAGATATCAAGTCAAAATATATTTTGGGCATTGGCTTATGTGATTATGAAGGTCTAGAAGCCCCACAGCATGCCCTTACAAGCTGAAGAACCAAGAGAGTTGGTGGAATAATCAGTCTGAGGCTGAAAGTCTGAGAATAAAACCAGAGAGTTTTTGATGTAAGTCCCTGGATCTGAAGGCCTAAGATCCAGGAACTCCATTGTCCAAGTGCAAAAAACAGATGCCCCAGCTCAAGAGGAGAGAGTGGATTTACTGTTTCTCCCGCCTTTTTGTTCTGTTCAGGCACTCAGTGCATTCATTGGATGATGCCTATCCACATTGGTGAGGTTGGGTCTTCTCAGTCTACTGATTCAAATGCTAATCTCTCCCCAAAGACCCTCACAGGCTGTAGAAATAATGTCTTACCAGCTCTCTGGCCATCCCTTAGCTTGGTCAAGTTGACACATAAAATTAACCATCACAGCATAGGAAGTCTTGGAAGTAGATTGAAGGAAGTCTCTAGCCTTGAGGAAGTCGAGCAATGATACTTTAAACAAAATTGTATGTTTTAAAAGGACAGGCCCACAAAAACTGAAAAATAATAGCAGTGTCATCAACAAACAGAAATTTTTAAGAATTCCCAGAAACCAGAAAGCATTTAAGTTTAGAAAATCTGAGACAAAGAAAAGGAGCCAGGGTAAGTGTTTGTTTTTGTTTTCCTGTGGCATTGGGAATTGAACCCCGGGGCAGTCTACCTCTGATCCATACCCCCAGCCCTATTTTATTTTGAAACAGGGTCTCACTAAGTTGCAGAGGGCCTCACTGAGTTGCTGAAGCTTGTTGCAAATCTGTAATCCTCCTGTATCAGCCTCCTAAGTACTGGGATTACAAGTGTGCACCACCATGCCCAGCTTGTTTTTGTTTTATGAGGGAGCTCTACAGCAGCTCCAAATTAAGTCAACATATTCAAAGAAGAGGCATAGGTCATGGGTAGCCAGTGGCAATATCCAACAAGGAGGTTATGGTTCATTTAGGCTGCCATCTTTTTCCATAAAGCTGTGGCCCAGTCTGTGAAGAAAGCCCGAGAAGGGACTCTAGGATAAGAATTAGGGCCTCCATGATAGATAAGTCATATAACCAGCAAGAATGAAAACTCTACTTCCAGGAAAACAAGGTTCACCCCCAGAGTAATCTCTGCTAGAGTGGCAGCTGTGCCTGGCAGTTGGGTCCTCCAGAATACACCTAAGTCACACATATAAGTCACAGAGGAGCCACATAGGAAACCTGCAGGCAGCAGCCCTTCAGTGACATGATCTGACACAATGTCAGAGAAGCCCTGGCCACTAGCTGTCCAAGCTAACTTCCCACTCCTCCACTCTTGTGTCTGACTGGCCAGCCAGGACCACAAGAATTTAAAGAAAGCCAGTAGCATGAAGGAGAAGGACCAAGATAAGCAGAGTAAACTCCTTCCAGAAGAAATACATAATTTAGAGAACAAAAGTAATTTTTTTTAAGGAACTTCTGAAAACTTCTATTTAATGTCCTTGGAAAGATTTAGGAAAATATGCATCAATGAAACAAAGGAACAGTGATATGAAGAAAGAGGGTGATGATATGAACAAATCATTAGTAGAAATTAAAAATATGAGCCGGATGTGGTGGCCCACACTTGTAATCCCAGTACTTGAGAGACTGAGACCGGAGGATCCAGGTTTGTGGCCAGCCTCAGCTACTTAGTGAGGCCCTCCACAACTTAGTGAGATCCTGTTTCAAAATAAGGAATAAAAATTAGGGCTGGGGATGTAGCTTGGAGGTAGAATGCCCCTGGGTTCAATCCCCAGTACCATTAAAAAAAAAAAAGAAAAAAAAAAAGACTGTGAAAAATTGTTACTTGAATAGTTAGATTGAAAAGTAAAATGGAGATAGCTGAAGATTAATTTGTTATTTTGGATGTGATGTGGAGGAATTTTCCCTGAACATGGATCAGTAAGAAAAAGAGAAGATATAGGTGCTCCTTGACTTACAGAGAAGCTACATCTTGATAAACCTATTGTAAGTTGAAAATGTCATTATTGAAGATTAATCTAATACATTTAACCTATTATGCTAGTCAGTTTTGTTATTGTCACAAAATTGCCTGAGATGATCAACTTAAAAGAAGAAAGGTTTATTTTGGCTCATTTTCAGTCCATAATCACTTGGTCCTATTGCTTTGGGCCTGTGGTAGCACATTACATCATGATGGGATCATATGGCAGAAAAAGGTCTGTTAACCTTATAGTAGCCAGGAAGCAAAAAGAAAGACAAGAAGGGCATAAGGTTCTAATATCTCCTTCAAGGGCACACCCCTAGATACCCAAATTCTTTCTACTAGGCTCTACCAACTAAAGATTCCGCCATGGGCTAGGAACCAAGCCTTCTACACAGGAGCCTTTGAGGGACATTCAAGATCCAAACTATGACATCTATCAGACTTTGCAACACAGTGTACTATAGAACAAGGGTTGTTTACTTTTCCTGATTGCATGGCTGCCTGGAAGTTGGGCTTAGTGCTACTGCCCCGTGTCTCAAGAGAGTATCTCCTGAATATCAGTATCCCAGGAAAAGATCAAAATTCAAAGTACAGTTTCTACTGAACGCATATCGATTTTGTGTCATCATGAAGTTTTAAAAAAAAGGGGGAGGGTCAGGGAGAAATTTAGCAATATGGATCAAGAGATTCAATATCTGACTGATAAGTTTTAGGAGAGTAAATATAGGAGAAGAAATAGTTTTAGAAAACAGTAGAACATTTCTCTGATTTAAAGAAACCCACCAGACTTTTGATTGAGTAGATCCTCCATATGCTGAGTAAGGTGAATTTTAAAAGCCATTCACATCTACTTGCATCCTGGTGAAATTTCTGAGAAAAATCCTAAAATCCTTCAGAAAATAATATGTTATCTATGAAGAAGTGAGAATCAGATTCATCTGATGATTCTGAATCTAGAATTCAAACAGCAAAATTTCAAGGCAAAATAAAGACTTTTTTCAACATGAAACAATTAAGAAATTCTATTTGTAAACAAGTGCATTTTGTGGGGGAAAAAAAGTCATTCAGGTGGTATTTCAACACAGTGCAAAATGAATGGAGAAAGGAGGATGAAACTTGAGTGAGATCAGAGGTTGGAGGGGGAAGCCATTGAGGAAGGAAAAGAGCATGGAATATTTGCCTTCAAAATCTTAGTAATATGGGGTTATATTTCATTTATTGTGTAGTTAAGTACACCATTTGGTTCTTTGGGGCATGATATTCACACAATCTAATATAAATGCTGATTAATAGCTGAGTGTGGTGGCGCATGTCTGTGATCCCAGTACGTAGAAGGCTGAGACAGGAGGATGGCAGGATTGGGACCAGCCTCACCAACTTAGCAAGACTCTCAGCAACCTAGTGAGGCCCTATTTCCAAATAAAAAATAAAAATGGACTGGTGGTATAGCTCAGAGGTAGAATGCCCCTGGGTTCAATCCCCAATACCACAAAGGAAAAAAAAATGCTCATTATTGGTTTTCTGTGTTTAGAAAGAGCCGACAAATGACAGATTTGCTTTACAGAAGAGTATTTTTATTACTTTATATTGTGCAATTTAAAATTCTCTTTTATTGGATTTGCTTTTTGTAGTTTATTTGTAGTTCCTCAGATGTGAATTGTACCATTTCTGGTGGCTACTTACAATCATACAAGAGAGTTTCCATGTGCGTAGCTTTTGCAACTTGTATAATCTAGGGATTGTGAACTCACCTCAGGTGTGAGTTGCCTTCCAGATGCACCCCCTGGAGCTGCATTGTGGAGATAGTTCCCATTTGGTAGTATCATGTTTATCAGGGAACTTGGAGATTTTGTGAGTTCTGGAGTGATGTTTTTATGTTAGTTTTTATGTTAGTTTCCCTGGTTAGTATTTCTTTATAACATGGGAAGTGCACATTTTAGATCTACTCCTTTCAATGGTGATCATGTTTCTCCCAATATAATGGTGTGAAAATAATGGAATGAATCCAATAGTAAAATTTTCAGAAGAAATTATATCAATAATATATAATGGACTTGGGGTGTTTTTTTTTTTAAAACACAAAGCCAGTCCACCTCCTTTCACTTTATAGTTGAGGAAAATGTGGTCCAAAAGTTGGATGACTTGTGCTGAGAGCCAATTAATTAAAAGCAGAGCAGAGCCTAAAAGTTGAATCTCAGCCAGGTGGCATGGTAGCACACACCTGGATTTCCAGTACTTAGGAGGCTAACCAGCAACTTAGTGAGACCCTGTTTCAAAACAACAACAAAAAATTATTGCTCAGAGGTAGAAAGCCCCTGGATTCAATCCTCATTACACCCTCCCCCCTAAAAACCCTCCCCCCGCAAAAAAAAAAAAACAACCCTGCATCCTTTTGTTGTTAAATACACTTTAATTTGATATGGTGACAACTGCTGATTCACAGTAAACCTGTTCTTCCTTTGGTTGCTATTGTTCACTGTGGCTTTAGGATCCAGATTCCTAGAGAGTGTTTTCCTAACTTTGATGCTACTCTGCCTTGCGTAGCATCAAGCATTTGGGTAGTTTTCATTCTTTCATGCCCAATTAAATCAAAGCAGTAATTTTCTTCCTAGTTACTACTAGCAGAGACGCTTGGCAGATCCTTTGTCAATAATTTACTTTCGTCTCCCTTTCTTTGAAGTCATGTAGTCTGCTTACAGATTTCTAAATCTTTGTGACAACTGCTGCTACATCTTGATTTCTTTTTCTTCCTGTGGTTAACTAGCAAAGCATCTGACATCTTCATTATGCACTTTATAAATATCTACTGGTTTATCAATTTTTAGTAATTTTTCTTCTGTTAGGATTTTCTTATTTGTATGGAGTAAGGGAAACTGCCAGAACACATTTAAGCAAAGTTTTTTAGGCATTTACTTCCGTTCCATGTTTAATAGAAAGCATATACTACATAGGTGATTTGTATTCATTCATCTAATTTAAAGAAATTTATCATGATTTATTTTGCGTTCTGTTTGCAGAACAGAGTGTTCTGAACATCAACACGAAGTGAAAGTGCCTTAGGCTGAAGGGACAGTATATTGTTTACACTGAAGGAGCTTGAGTGTGGACGGGAAAGCGCTGACAGGTCAAATGGATCCCATGGAACTGAGAAATGTCAACATCGAGCCTGACGAGGACAGCAGCAGTGGAGAGAGTGTTCAAGACAGCTACCCGGGGATGGGATGTTCTGAAAAGGCAGCAATCAGCAGGTATGGGGTTAAGGATCACCAGGGTCCATGGGAAAGTGGAGCAGGCTATGGACACAGAAATCAAGGGTCTCAATAGGAAGAGAGATATTTTGTTACAGATAAATTAGAGAAAACAATGGCATTGATGTTTACACACCAATTTCCTGATTCTGAAATTAAGTAATAATGCCAATCTTTTGTGTGACTAACTTGGGGTTGAGGTTGCAATGTTCTTGTCTCCATTAACAATGTAGCCTATGATTTAATTATATTAGCCTATTGCTTCCTTGCTTTTTGGACTATGGTTTTTTAGATTCCTCTTCCTTTGACTGCCCTTCCAATATACTACATCTCCGGGTTCTATAGTGACTCTTTTCTCTCTCTGCCCTCTGAGCAAGCTCATTACAACTCTTACAGGATCAGTCACTCCTATGTCATATCCTCAGCCTGTTGTTTTCAGATCGTTCTATCCAGCAGTCTACCGCATATCTCTACTGGAGGACTAATCTGTCTGGATTTCCTCATTTCTAAAGTCAAACTTGTAACATCCAATATTGAATTCTTATCACTCCCTTCAAAACTGCTCCCCCTCTGATAATCCCCATCCTGGTAAAAATCATCATCATTCAACAATTCAATCAAAAGACCATGTATACTTTGACTCACTCTTTCTCTCAGCCCACCTATCCAATGGTCATTTATAAATAGTTGTTTTACCTTATTTTTTTTTACAGTACTGGGGATGGAACCCAGGGACATTCTACCTCTGAGCTATACCCCCAGCCCTATTTTTTATTCTTTATTTAGAAACAGGGTCTCACTAAGTTGCGGAGGGCCTCACTAGGTAGCTGAGGCTGGTCGTGAACCCGGATCCTCCAGTCTCAGCCTCCCAAGTACTGGGATTACAAGCATGCTGTTGTTTTACCTTATTAATGTTTCAAACCCACCTTCTTCTTTTTTATCTATTCTATCTCCATCTTGAGGCCCTCATCCTCTCTCACTTGTCTATTAGAATATCCCTGATTTATCTACCTATCTGACATTTGGTTTTCCTCTGTCTAGCTTGCTATACTTTTACAAGAGTAATCTTTTATAATTGCAAGTTAAATCACATTCCATCCCTGGGTAAAACTCTTCCATGAATGCACATTAACATTACAAGCCAGGTGTGGCGGCGCACGCTTGTAATCCCAGCATTTGGGAGGCTGAGACTGGAGGATCCGGGTTCACGACCAGCCTCAGCTACCTAGTGAGGCTCTCCACAACTTAGTGAGACCCTGTTTCAAAATAAAGAATAGAAAATAGGGCTGGGAGTAGAGCTTGGAGGTAGAATGTCCATGAGTTCAATCTCCAGTACCACAAAAAAAAAAAAAAATTACATACAGATTAGACTATACATTGCTTGGCATGTAAGACCCTTCCCAATCTATCTATCCCTGCCCTACCTAACCTGTTCTGTTCTCACATGGCTCCCTTTTTCAACCCTCTTGCCTTCACTCATTCTGCTCCATCTGCTAGAATCACCAGACCTCTTCCCTTTTCTCTCTATTGATACTGCTCATCTTTCCAGAATGAATTCATGTCAGGTCTCCTATGAAACTTTTCAAATGCCTCTACTCTCCTAGACCACCCCTCCTTTGTACTCTCTTTTTCTGCTCAGGTGTTGATTGCACCACTACCATAGGTGAATGGCCTTTGCTAACCCACTATATACCACACTGCCTAGAGTAAGCAGGTGTACTGTAATTATTGGAAAAATTAGTTATTTTCCTATAAGAGGTTATATAATACAAATTGCACATTACAAAAGATGCTCAGAAACAAATCTTTTTACCAAACCTAGGCCCAAAGTAAAGAATATTAACTTCAAACAAGGACTTCTCATCTCACTCACATCATCCTAGAAGGGCTTTCAGGAGGAAGCACTGTTCTTCTTCCAAATAATTCAATGCAATGAATCTGAGGGTTGTTAAACTGGAAAGACCATTGAGGTATAAATCATGGCAGCTTCTAAACTGAGTATCTCTTAAGGAAATACAACATGGTAGAACACAGGCCATTGGAGTCTGCTGAGTGATTTAACTTTGCAAAATATTTGTCTTCTTTGAGTTTTAGTGGAAAATGTAGAATGGCAGACCAATATCTACTTTTCTAAGGATTAAATGAGTGCCTGGAATGTAGAGTTTCAATAAATTTTTTTGTTGTTGTTCTTTCTCCTCTGCATCATCACTCTTAGTAAACTGATCCAAATCCGAGGGCATTTTTTTATTTTGAATGAAATACACACAAATATGAACTCAGAGGTTGGCTGAGCTGGAGAGGGTGCCTCCAAAAACATTCCTAGAGTGATTCCAGTTGGCTCTTGAAAAGCCACAATGGAATGAGTAACAACATTTTGTTAAGCTTTATACAAGGTCTTTTGGACTACACACAATGACTTATCTTTTAATTCCTAGCTCAAACACAGGCCCTCATTTTGCAATTTTATAACCACTTTAGAAGCACGGGTTTTATTTATGTTTGATTTGGATTGAACCTTCACATGTAAATTTTTGAGAAATTCTGTATATTGCATCTATTTGGGCTGATTTTACTCATGTTTTCAATACATTCTGGGTTTGATATCAAAACATGGAACACACTGGGGACATTTCTCGTATATTTTATATAATCTTGGCATGCTTTAGGGCTATAATTCATCCCATGCCAAAATAAAACATGCAAGTGCCTAAAAGAAAAAAGACGATCTGCTTACTTTCAAATTCTAAATTTGAAAAATGACTCATGAAGTAGTCAATTCAAGTTCATTGATTATAGTGAAAAGTAGAGGACTGGATATCCCTAAGTGTAGATGTCACTGTTAAGTGACACTCGCTTTTATAATACTTAGTCCCATTTTATCCCATCATCTCAGTTTCCAACTATGAACATCATGTCTCAGCCCTCACATAGCAAGAATATTAACTACAGACTATTAAAGTAAATCACAAAAAGATGATGGAGGGAGTGTGGAAATGCAAGAGGCAACAAGTGTGGGGGCATTATGTTTCCTATGAGAAATACAGGATGCCAGGAAATGTTTTTAACTTGTATACTCCAAGCTATTCACTCCTTAAGTTCCAGAAAAGCACATAAAATCATGTGGTTTTGTCTGCAGTTTCTATCTATACCTTATATGCCTCTCTATTCTCGAGGAATGATCCTGCCATCCTTCTTCATCAGATTATTTTCAGAATTAGCTCCTATTAAGAAAGATAACTTGTAGCTGGATGTGGTGGCACATGCCTGTAATCATAGTACTTCTGTACTTGGGAGGCTGAGACAGGAGAATCACAGGTTCGAGGACAACATCAGCAACATAGCAAGACTCTCAGCAACCTAGTGACATCCTGTTTCAAAACAAAACACTAAAAAAGGGCTGAGGGTATAACTCAGGTAGAATGCCTCTAGGTTCAATCCCCAATATCACCAAAAAGAAGAAGAAGAAGAAGATTATTTGTATGTATCTCCTTATCATAATTCTTTCCCACTTTATTTCTAAGGGCTATTTAAGTAAAAGGTGGAAGATTCATAAAATCTGAAGAGTGCCCAGAGTATTCTAAATTTTATTTTAATAAAATGCTCCCAATTATTTTATCTTACTCTTTAATGCAAGAAGGACCCTAAAAAATTGTAATCTATTTAATTAGAAAGCACTTTTAACATGCATGCATAGTTGAGTATTTTATATAACAATAACAAAAACCCTGTGTAATATCTTGGTGGGTAAAAAATACAATTCTGTACTATATAAATACCTGCATAACCATGTTTATAGCAGCATTATTTACAATAACCAAGTTATAGAACCAATCCAAGTACCCACCAAAAGATTAATGGATAAAGAAAATGCGATAAACACACACACACACACACAATGGAGTTTTATTCAACCATAAAAAATAACAAAATCATGTCATTTTCAGGAAAATGGATGGAACTGGAAAGCATTATGTTAAGCAAAGTAATCCAAACTCAGAAAGTCAAGGGTCATATGTTTCTTCTTATATGTGGAAGCAAGAAAGAAACAAGGAAAGAAAGGCAGGGCGAGTATCACAAAAGTAGAAGAGACCAGTAGAGTAAAGGAAAGGGACCAAGGAGAGGGAGGAGGGAAACTAGAAGAGGTTTGGGGGAATTAAATTGACCAAATGATGTTTTCTGCATGTACAAATGTATATAACAGTGAACTCCAATATCATGAATAATCATAATGCATGAATAAAAAAAATCTTATAAAAATAAAGATACAGTGCGGGCAAGTCATCTCACTAGTTAAGCCTTTGGGGAATACGGCTGACTCTCTGTTCCTAGTTCAAAGCTCCTGGCATGTAACTGCAGGCACAGTGAGTTACAGTAAGGGGGTGGCAATCTAACCAATTTGTGCAGCTTCCAGCCTGTGCCCAAGTAGACCACAATCACAATGTTCTGTGATAGTGATGTTTTTGTGCCCCCTTTTCCTCCCAACTCTTCTACCAATTCATTGGGCTTCTTTAACAACTTTCTTAGTTTAGTCCACGAATAGTAGTAACCCAGGTACATTTTCAGAGTCAATGACATACATGCACACAAAAATACCCAAACAACACAGAGCTACTATTGAACTAGGAATATGTCTAAATGGAGCCAGAAAGTGAAAACACCAGCTACAGGACTCTGCCTGAGACTACATGATGCCAAGGAGGACCATAGACGTGGAGTCTGGCAAGTGGAGCAGGCTTTTTTGTGTTTCTTAGTCACTACTATCTGATGATCTTTATAGTAGGGCCATGAAAATCCCTTTTATAGTACTATTTTGAGTATTAAATGAGATGAAAATAACAGTGCCTAGACATTTAACAAATATTTGTCAAATTAATGCAATCATCTGGTTATGGCATGGTAATAGATTAGAAAATTCAGAGTCATTATCTCATATCATTTATGTGGAAGGGATACAAGCAGGAACAAAATTAGTTTCAATTAGTCTCTTCCTTGCAAAGTTAATGTGGAAAAGAAGAAATGTGGCACAGTTTTTCAACTAAAAGTACTATTTCCTTCCTTCATAACATCTGCCCCCCTAAAGTTGCTTTCATAAATGGAGCATGATTATTGGTCTGAAAGGAACACTGGTATGAAGGAGAAGAAGAAAAACAGTTTGAGAGCCAGGTGCAGAGGTGCACACCTGCAATCTCAGTACTTGGGAGGCTGAGACAGGAGGATTGCAGGTCCCAGGCCAGCCTCAGCAACTTAGCAAGATGCTATTTCAAAAATATAAAATAGGGCTTGGGAATGTTGGGAATGTTGGGAATGTAGCTCAGAGGTAGAATGCCCGTGGAGTCAATCCCCAGTATCACATATGCACACGCACAAACACACAGTTTTACATGTTTTTCCCCTCAGTTAATTTTTGCTCCCCTAATACAGTTACTTAGATCATCTGAAACATAAATAAAATATAAAGTAATGACTTAGATGTTGTTGATTTCTTATTTTTCTTTTGTGCGTGTGTTCAGTCAATTTGCTAATGGAGATGCTGAAAGCCAGAAGTTCCTGACGAATGGTTTTCTGGGGGAAAAGAAGCTGGCCGATTATGATGATGAACATGTAAGTGAATCTATGCTTTCAGGCAATAAACAGGGTGTCTGATCAGGTCTCTGTGGGAAAACAATGTGACTGAAATTTTCCAAGCCTCGATCAGCACATTCTGTGTTTATTCAGGCCCTTACTGGAATAAGGGCTTGTTTTTCCTGTTCGCCATATGGCTGCATAAATCATTTATGAAATTTATTTGTTTTCTGGAGAAATCATTCTAACCCAAATGTAATCTGCAGCCATACATGTTTTCCCCTTCTTTATATCACTCTACCTGTATTTTTTAATTTATACCAAGATCTATGAAAAAATCAAGCACTGCATTCCATTGAAAATTACATGCTTGTGTTGAAGTTGAGTAATGCTTTTTATTCACTGATTTTTATCTTTGTCTTTGACTTTTGGACTATAATCTTCAGGAGAGAGAATGTGAGAATAAGAAAAGATTGGACCTTTGGCAAGTGTTGACTTACAGAGCACCTCTTTTTCTTTCAGCATTCCGGAACCACTTCCTTTGGGATGTCTTCGTTCAACCTCAGTAATGCTATCATGGGCAGTGGAATTCTGGGCTTATCCTACGCCATGGCCAACACAGGGATCATACTTTTTATGTGAGTGAACATACATACCTGTGTTTGGTGGTGAAGTTCATTCATAGCCAGTGCTCTTTCAGTTAACGTTCTAAAGTGCAATCTTTTTGAACAGGAAGAATTTGAGAATATTCATAAATTCTTCTTGCTGTTTTAAATAAAACAGCCACCTCTGGGAGAACCAGAGCAGTCTAATGATGGTACTTTCTTACCCAACAACCTAAAAAGCCTAAAATGGTAGAGTTTATGCTCAACTATCTACAGTGTTGGAGAAGTCCCACCTGTCCATGGGAACCATCTTACAAAGTATCTCAGTGTTTAATAGATTCTTAAAATAATTTAGCATTTAGTAGTCAGAAAGATTTTTCCCAAAAGCACATCTGATTTTATCACACCCTTAGAGAGCATTACCCATTCAGCCCAGGCTCAAGGGCCCCCCATGCCCTGGTCCCACCTCACGTCCTGTTCCCTGTGCCCCTGGACGTCAGATACACTGAGCACACCACCTTCCTTTCCATCCCACAAAGGAGCCATGTTTCCTCTCACCACTGGGCCTTTGAGCATGGTCTTGGAAGCTTCTTTCCTTTCTTCTTCTTCATCAAGTTTAACTCTTCACATCTCACCTCAGCCTTACCTTAGTGCTGCCTTCCCTGACCTACATGTCGAGGGCAAATCTATTATACGCTTATCGAAGTTTTGACATTTTAGTGTGCTTATCTGATTCATTTGAGTAATGTCTATCATCCTTGCCAGAGAGTTGAGCTCATGTCCATATCCCCAAGACCTAGCACTGTGCCTGACACAGAGAATCTTTGCTGAGTGACCACATCATCTGTGACAGACAACCACAGGTGGTTTGCATGCATTACATACAGCCTGGTATTTTCCAAGGCACAGTCGGCAGCAGTGGGATTCTTCACCAGAATTAAGTCTATTGTTAGACATTGATGCCAACACAGATCCTGAACCCAAATGCCTGCAAGAGAGTGAAATAACTGTCAAAGAATGCAACATTTATATTATAAATGTATGCTATTTATGTTCCAAGCAACAGGTATGATTAGATAATCACACAGCTATTTGAGGGCTGAGGATCAGGACTATGAATATTTATCATGTGTCAGCACTTTGATTGAACTGTTTTATGCATAATATGCTTTAGCTGAATGGATGTTTATATCAACTTTACTTTTATAAGCCATGTTTGAAACAAACTAGCTTTTTAATTATCTGATTCTTAATAGCTAGAAACATATCCCTATATTTGAATGCTTTTGCAATGTGTACTACCTCTGAGACAAAAAAAGACTGCCTTTTCCTTATTTATTTATACATACCATTAAAATTAACTAGGAACTTAGCATGGGCTACTTAGAACAGAAATAGGAAACATTTCTCCTAGTCCTAGAGCCATAGATCATTTGCATGGAAGTAAAATACTCTACTTTTAAGTAAGGGCCTCATTTCAGGCCTATAAACATTTAGAAAAATTTAGCCAGAGCAATTAAATCACTGAACACAATAGGATGCATTGCATGTATCTACGTAGCATAGAATGGATTTAGCTATCCCCCTTAATTCACAGCAAGTGACAAAATATTTCATTCGTTTTGCTCTTAGGATTTTTCTGCCAATGTAAATACATGTTTAGAATATAGAAAATGCTTATTATTTTTCCAGGGAACAAAATTGTGTAATCCTAATTATGTAATTCTTTAAAAACCAGGTAAGTTCACAAAGCATTTGGGAAAATATGTGAATAAGTCATTGAATAAACAATTCTGGTAGACATTTTCTGGAAAATCAGAACACCAATAGAATTAACATAGTTATAAAATGTATAATTCATGGACCAAGTGCAGCATCGATTTCATTGAGAATTACCAAAGGATTAGGTCAATTGTGGGGAAAATGTTTAGTGTGTTCTCATCATGCAAAATAAGCAAATATACATTTTTCAAATTTCAGGTAAAGATTAGTATTGTCCCTTCATTTATAATGCAGATGCTTCAATGCTTATTTTTGTACTCTAATTCTTAGTTTTAGAGAAATACTGATCAGTATAAAACATAAAGAAATTATACATGCATGTGCACTTGTAGGGGTCTTGGAATCAGAAATGGTTCTCTCCAAATATAAAAAAGGAATTTTTCTGCCCCCTAAATTTCCTTTTCTCTGCTTTCTCTATTACACAGCAACTGCCTGACCCTCTGGTTGGCAAAAAAGCCTTCCCTTCTAATATAGGATCAGTAGTAACAAAACTGATCCTGAATGCTTTGGTTTCAGGAATCCTAAGTTTTAGATTGAGATTTAGAAGTAGTTTTAATAGTCCTTCAATTCTAAACGTTCGTGCAAATATTATGTATAAGCTGGGCATGGTGGCACATGCCTGTAATCGCAGTATTCAGGAGGCTGAGATAGGAGAATTGAGGGTTCGAGGCCAGCCTTAGCACCCTCAGCAACTTAGAGAGACTCTATTTCAAAATAAAAAGGGCTAGGGGGTGTAGGTGGGAGGTAGACTGCCCCTGGGTTCAATTCCCAGTACCAGAAAAAAAAAAAGAAAAAGAAAAGAAACTATGATGTACATATTTTCTTGTGCTAAGTAAGCAGATGTAGAATTTGCTTTTTTTTCTTCTTTTTTTTTGGTACTGGAGGTTGAACCCAGGGGCATTCTACCTCCCAGCTAAACCCCTGTCCCCATTTTTAAATTTTTTTTTTTTCGGTACTGGAGGTTGAACTCAGGGGCAATCTACCTCCTAGCTATACCCCTAGCCCTATTTTTTATTCTTTATTTTGAAACCGAGTCTCACTAAGTTGCGGAGTGCCTCACTAGGTAGCTGAGGCTGGCCGCGAACCCAGATCCTCCGGTCTCAGCCTCCCGAATGCTGGGATTACAAGCGTGCGCCACCACGCCCGGCTCCCATTTTTAAATTTTGAAATAGGGTCTCAGTAAGTCATACAGAACCTTGCTAAGTTATTGAGGCTGGCCATGAACCTGTGATCCTCCTGTCTCAGTCTCCTAAGTACTGGTATTATAAGCATGCACCACCACACCTAGATGTATTTGCTAATTTTGTTATATACTTAGCATCTAAGTTATAAAACAGATTCTATAACTGTGTAATCCTTAAAGAAGATGTTAGGAACTTCAGATAGTAAGTTTAGACATGTAAAATAGAGAAAATTCTAGTCCTGTGACATTAAAGGATACATGTGGCATTCTGAAAAGAATTTCTCAGTCTTCCTGAATCCACATACTTTTGGAAAGCTAATGATTGAAAAGACTGATGTGATCATTTATTTTAACATCTAACATTATGACTTTTTAATAGAAATTTTACTTTCTACTCTCTGTTCCCTTTACAGAATCATGCTGTTTGCTGTGGCAATATTATCACTCTATTCTGTTCACCTTTTACTAAAGACATCCAAGGAAGGAGGTATGCTACCCATTAAGTCTATATCTTAAGATAAGATAATTCTTTCTATCTTTTTAAATATGATTTTATTGGTGCATATAGTCTCACATCATAATGTAATATCTTTCTATTTTGATTATCAGATGAGTATTTCAGTCTATATAGTGTTGTAGCCTAAGGATGATTTTGTTCTTTCATATTTCATTTTCTCTGGCTACAGCAATCTGGTCCCTGAAGGCTTTGAGTTGTTTGGGCAAGTGAGAAGCAGGAATAAAAGTTGACTGGCTCTAGTCCAAGCCAAATAGGAAAAGAGATTTTTGGTAGATGTTAGAAATAACCCCATTGCCTGCTACATGCAGATCAAATGAAGCCATTGCTTCCTGTCTGGAGAACTTTTTACTGTAGTGATTATCAGCTTTTGAGGCTGCACTTTGGGATTTATGATTTCTATGCAATGTCTCTTTACATCTTTGAGACTCCAGTTGTAGAATTATATTACAGAAATATTTTAGTCATTAAAACAATCCTCTAACAAGGTTATTTTATATTTCATTGTAGGGTCATTGATTTATGAAAAATTAGGGGAAAAGGCATTTGGATGGCCTGGAAAATTTGGAGCTTTTTTTTCCATTACAATACAGAACATTGGAGGTAAGGGGATATGGCTTTAAACAGACCTCTTAAACTTTCTATAGAATGTTCAATAGCTAAGAAAACTCTTATGTTAATGGACAAGCAGTTTAAATGCAGAAAAACAACTATTTTATGGTTTTTAAATTTTAGAAATAAAATTCCTTAAATAGTCTTGCTTTTACTCCATAATTAAAATTTTTAATATATATCTAAGAATGAAATACTATATAAAGCCCCACCAGGTAAATTCTGAAATTAAAATGTAGGATAAAACCATTGTTGATTTCTAATGCTATTGTGGCATTAGTTATTGCTTTTAAAAAATGAAGAGTGCTTGTGCTGATTCCTGTCAATGTCAGAACAGTTCATTTTTCATAGCTATGATTGAGTTCATTTCATAAAATTGAAAAGTAAGGGTGATGGCATGGCCTGCACAGAGCCAGCCCACTGGAGAGGCAGTCTAAAAGTTGTGCTAAGGCTGTGTGGCCGTAAACCACACATTCCTTGGTTCTATAGATTCTTATAATTCCTACTGAATTCTAATGTCCATAGAAGAGCCCAGTAATATGTCTCTTTAACAGTGTTCTAGATAGAGCATACTAATCTCACACTGGCTCTATTGTGTTTGACCCTCACAAGGCTCTCTGACCCATATTTCATTCAGGTGTCCCGCTGGCTGTGTCTCCTGCGTCGTCCCAGCTGTATCCTCACATAGTGGCTCCTATTTCCTCGCCTCCCACCCAGTTCTTCACTCTACTGTTCTATTGCTCTGTTCTTCTCTCTGTGAACACCACCAGTCGCCATTCAGCTTCTTAAGCCACGTGGATCTCAGCCTAAACTTTTCTTTTTCTAACACTGAACATCCAAATCTTGTTTATTTGGCCTCCTACTCATTGAGTCTCCTCTCCTCTCATCCTCATGATCACAACTCAGATGATCACCATTTTTAACTCAGACTATTGCAGTAGTCTTCTGATCGCTCAGTCCTGAGTTTCCCCTCCTCCATGTCTAACACATCTTCCAGATACACTTTCTCAAATTCAAATTGAGTCCCACTTCTCCCATGCATGAAATTCATTCATCAGCACGCCTCCATCGTTTTCAAAGTAAAATTTAAAACTCATTAACCCGACACCAAGGTCTTCATCACATTCCTCTGCCTGCCGTTCTATATTTTTCTTAGAAGTGCCTAAATCTATTTATCAATCATCAAACCCATACATGTCCTGCATCAGTCAAACCATAACAAATTGATTCATCTCCAATTACTTTAATATTTTAAAAAATCCTCTGTGCCTTCTTTGCACATGCTATTTTTCTCCTTTTGAATGTCTCTTGAAGATCTTACCACACATTCTTTCTTCCCCATTGCTCTGTAGGTGGTTAGGTTTCTCTGGGCTCTCTTCAATACACACACATTTGTTTTATATGTATACTACTTTTTTAAAGGTATTTTAAAATCCTAAAGTAAAGATAAGATTTCTGTTGTATCTGAATCTGAGTCTGTTCCTATCATTGTCTGTGACCTTGAGAAAATCTCTTTACTCCTTTGAGTCTAATTTTTCCATCTATGAAACTGAGATTAATACTCTAACCTCCGGAAGTCATCGTAAGGATGAAATTTGATAACATATGGCACCTTCTTCCTTCCTCCCTGGTTCTTAGCTTCAATAGTCACATCTCAGGAGCCAACCTGATTATTTTTAAATGGGCATTTTTATAATTACAAAAACTATTGTATGCTAATTGTGAATAACTAAAAGTTAAATATATGTTACCAAGAAAAGTTTATGTAAGTCACTCTCAGCAATAACGTTCTAGGTTTTCATCAATGCCAAACTTAAAGAATATTTTAATATGATTAAAACTGGGTAATCCTACACTACTGATTTGTAGCTTGCTTTTTGTTTTATTTAACAATATGCCTTGAGCTGGGTGTGGTGGCACATGCTTGTAATCTCAATACTCGGGAGGCTGAGACAAGAGGATAGAAGGTTTAAGGCCAGCCTCAGCAACTTAGTGAGACCTTGTTTCCAAAAAAAAAAAAAAAAAAACCATATATCTTCAGTACCGAAAAAAAAAAAAATCCAAATAATGCTGTAGTAAATAAAGTTGCATGGAGACCTTGCAAGAAGGCCACCCCACTGATAAATAAACTCTCTGGAGTTATCTGGGACTTCTGCAATGCTGCAATTCCATTAATAACTTTTACCCAACTATACTTGCCCCTGATAATGGATACTTGGTAAGCAGATAAGTAAAATCTAGTCATATTTTGATTATTTGTCTTTCTGTCTTTCCATTTTTCTTTTCCTTTTTCTTTTTGGTGGTGAGGTTTGAACCCAGGGCCTCATGCATGCTAGCACACACTCTACCACTGAGCTACACCCCAAACCCCAATTTGTGTTTATTTCTCTTCATATTTTTACATGTTAAATTACAGTCTTGGGTAAAATTTGGCAGTAACATCAAGATTGTCTCATTCATTTTACTGGATTTGTGCCACAGAAATCAAAGCCCCTAAATCTCACTAAGTAGGCTGCCTTACATTTGGTTCAAAGTTTCTCTCTTATCAAGGTTTAAAGCACCAAGCATTTCACAGGATAACCTCTTAGTTGATCTAATCTACTTGTTTCGATAACTGAAATGTCCAGACATCAGCCGATTTAGTCATGAACTCATTCTGCTGCGTGCTGCAGCCAATAGACACAAACACAGGCACCTTCAACAGCCACCGTTATGCTTCTGACATGCAATAAACTACGAAGTGCATTATGTGTCAAGGCACAAGTAAGAAATGTGGCATTAAGAGAGTGAGATGAAATTTGATAATGCCACTGTAGAAGATGTTCTCGCTTCTGTTATTTTATATGATCGGTGGCTATTTGGCATAAGGGAAAGCACTTGTATTTCTTGATTAAGCACCTCCACATTTAGAACATTCAATTTCTCAATCCCCTGAAAACATAACATTCACCACAGATGTTTTAACATTAACGGAATAATGTTGACATTACCTAAACAGGGCTGGATAACTCTGAATTTTCAAAGACCAAACACATTAACAGTGGTGACATCATGAAAGTCAGCAATTAGTAGCTCTAAAATCAAATGGTACCTCACCGAGCCAGTTAATCAGAAATATCTCCTGGTTACGCTCTGTAAGATTCAGCTGTAGCCAAGGTCTTTGTAAAGATTAACCAAATAATGTGTACAGAAGATGTGTCAGGTAGTGTAAAAATCATTTCACTTCGACAATGGAGAAGCACTGGTTCAGAAGTCAGGGGACTTGTATTTTAGATGTGGTCTGTCCTTTTTAAGCTGTATGATCTTAGACACGTCATTGGACTTTGCAAAATCCGCAGATCCTCAGCTGTAGAATAGGATAATGGCATATACCTCATCATCTCAAAGGGCTTTTCAGATGATCAAATGAAGGAATGTATGGAACTAAACAATGCAAGAAATTTTTATTACTAATATTACTTTCATTTGAAGCTAAGGAAATACTTTTAAACTATTAGTTCAGCATACAACTTAGATACCTGTTTCAAATACCTGTTAGCAAAATATTCACCAGGCTATAGCATGTATGTAAAGCTTCCATATAAAATTTGTCATTTTATTTTTAATTGAGCCTTTTGACCATGTGCCAAATAACAAACTAGTATTATACTTCACTGAATGAGTGAATGGTCCTGGCTGAAAAATGTTGCATAAATCCCTCTAATTGTAGTAAAGCTATAATGTTATGCGAATGTATAGATAGTCATTTAGTTTATAGATTTCATCAGATTTTCAAAACAGTATTTTGTTATCCATATATCACTTACCAAGATGCTCATGAAGTTTTGCCACTTTGTGTAACCGTTTAGTTGGCTAAAGGGAGATTAGAATATTGAGAGGAAAAAACAAAAAACTTAATTGACAAAGAGGGGGAGAAGCTGTCATCTCTTGTATTCTTTTATCAATTTGAGAAGACTCCGGTTTCAACAACCAGTGATCAGAGATTTTGTAAGCCCCTTGGGCAGATCACAGAGGACCAGATAGGTGCTTACCTGAGGAAAGCCAGGTGACGTAGAGTCTACTCAGCCCTACCCTACAATTCTGCCCTCTCTCTTTTGGCCCATGCTTTTTGTTGCCAGATCATGACCTATAGACACAGAAACAGACACATTAAATACAGGCCATGATGATTTATAACTAATGAGGATAAAACTTTGAAACTGCAGTTTCCCTGAAAACCTGGGAGCTGGACCTAATGCAGAATCAACATTGCTACCATTAGCAACAGTCCACAGATGAGAGGTAAAAGGCCAAGTGTCTATTTTTAAAAGGAACTTGGAAGTGTTGCAGAATACACAGTGGCTTCCCTTTCTTTTGGGGGGATTAGATGCTCATCTTACCAAGAAGAACGGATGTTCCAAATGTCATGCGTTCTTGCAACTTGCACATGACTTTAGTGCTATGCACACCACTAAACTGTCCCATTTTCCATTTCAGCAATGTCCAGCTACCTCTTTATCATTAAATATGAACTACCTGAAGTAATCAGAGCATTCATGGGACTTGAAGAAAATTCTGGGTAAGTCTTATGTTCTCTCTATAACATCAAGTGATTGATTCCTTTTTTTCTGATTCTAACATCCTCGTCTCTTTTTGTCTCCTAGAGAATGGTACCTCAATGGCAACTACCTCGTCATATTTGTGTCTATTGGAGTTATTCTTCCACTTTCTCTTCTTAAAAATCTAGGTAAGCTGGGCTGGTGGCACACGCTTGCAATCCCAGTACTTGGGAGGCTGAGACTGGAGGATCAGGGTTCGTGGCCAGCCTCAGCTACTTAGTGAGGCCCTCTGCAACTTAGTGAGACCCTGTTTCAAAGTAAAGAATAAAAATGAGGGCTGGGGATATAGCTCAGAGGTAGAATGCCCCTGGGTTTCATCCCCAGTACCGCCAAAAAAAAAAAGAAAATCTAAGTAAAGTCATTTTCTAACTGAAAATACTTTTTAAAAAAATTTCATATCCTAATAGCTAAGCTGTTTGAGATGCCATGTCCACCTTCTGAAATATTTCTACTAACTCCTAGGTTACCTTGGTTATACCAGTGGATTTTCTCTGACCTGCATGGTGTTTTTTGTCAGTGTGGTAAGTGGACATGATTCTTATAGCTTGGTGAACATGAGATGCTTTTAGTGCCTGAATTCATGTCCTCGTTTTTGTCTAAGCAGTTCACTAGCAGGAAATAGTTCTTGCATCACAAGCAATTTTATTGTATTCCAATTTGGGATGAGGAAAGAACAGTCATGGGTTTAAAAATAGTCAAGTGAGAATGTCAAGGCCATTGCTAATGGTATGTTCTAGGCACACTGGGTGAATACTTGGACAAGCGAAGATGGCAATAATCTAGTATTTAGGAAGGGGGAAGAAGAATTAAAGAGGCCCAGAAGAGACATGAGTGTGCTGCAACCATATGCACACCAAGCAGCTATTTTCTCTTCCACATTCTAACCAGTCAGAGGGCAACTACAATGGGATTAAAGAAGAAGTTCTACCTTTTACCAAACAATGAAAAATTTCTTGCAATTTCATGAATGCAAAACTTGTAAATCATCCCTGCCCTAAAGAAGCAAAGGAGGGGAGAGTTTTGATCATCTATGTCATCAGTTTGAACACATACAAGATAAGAAATGTAGCAAGGAAATGATCATCTCTGTCCATCACTGGGATGGATCTATACAAAATACAGACATATTGATGCTACGGGACAGTACTGCCAACCATTATGTCAACCTTTCCTTAGAACAAGGCTAGATGGAGTCTCTGTGGTCCATTAGTCAAAAAAGAATCCTCATTTGCGTTCCTTCACCCCCACCCCATGAACCACACATACAGACTTGTATTTCATTGTTCTTCCTGAATAGCTTGGCTTTTTGTTTTTTTTTTTTTTTTAAACTGGATCCAGGTGATTTACAAGAAATTTCAAATACCTTGCCCTCTGCCTGTTCTGGATCACAATGTTGGAAATCTGACATTTAACAACACGCTTCCGATGCATGTGATCATGCTACCCAACAACTCTGAGAGTGCTGATGTGAACTTCATGATGGATTACACCCACCGCAGTCCCTCGGGGCTGGATGAGAACCAGGCCAAGGGCTCCCTTCATGGCAGTGGAGTAGAGTATGAAGCTCATAGTGATGATAAATGTCAGCCCAAATACTTTGTATTCAACTCCCGGGTGAGTGAAAGATCCACACCTCTATGAGCACATTACTGTGGCTTCTGAGTTTTTATTTCATAAGCTGAGATGGCGTGGGATGGCCATCTCTGTGGAAATGCTAACCATGTGGTGTTGTCTTTGTTTTGCAGACGGCCTATGCAATTCCCATCCTAGCGTTTGCTTTTGTCTGCCACCCCGAGGTCCTTCCCATCTACAGTGAACTTAAAGAGTAAGACATCCCTCTTTTAGCATCCTAATTTGCTTTGAAAATGTGCGCCTATGTTCAAAGGTACTGTATGAGGAAGCACAGTTTATAGCTTTCTCTTTAGAGAAAGTTAATGCTATAACTATTCATCAGTAATGTGCTTTACCTGGCAAGGTATGAATCAGCACACACGCTGTATTACCCTATTTGTTTCCTTGTCTCCTAGCCTCCTAGTTCAGGGGTTCAGAGCAGATAGAAAGAATCTGAATGTGAATTTTGGTGGGAAGAAGTGGCATCACCGACATTGAAAATGACAGTACCTTGCTAAGCCATGAATGTCATTGTGATCTTCCTAACTCTTGTCTAAAACATATTTACCATAAGAGATGTGCCAATATCCGGCCTTTGTTGTCTTAGCTATACAATGAAATCATCGGCTCGAAAATTTTGTTCCTTCAAGCTGATGGTCTATGATTAATTCATACTCTTTTCCCTTTAATGTTGTTGACATCTACCTGGGTACAAAAGTGAGTATGAACTCACAATAGTAGCTTCTTTACTCTTAAGTTAGTCATTATGTAATGATTCTCAACTTTTTTAACCCATAAAATAGCAATACCTCTGTCTATAAATTCTAATTTCCCTCATTATGATGTCTTTGATTTGATTTGAAAATCACATGTAACATGTGCTCCAGAAGCCTGATAATTAACTATAGGCAGGTTGGGTGCCCTCCAGAATGGTTTCCAGAAGGTATCCAGGTAACAATATCAAGCTGTCTAGTAGTCTAAACTCTTGGCAATAGTGTTTTCCTGATTCTAATAGGTTCTTTTACTCATTAAACCCATCTCACTGTGTAATGCAAAAAGAGCCAGTTTGATTCTTATGTTAATTATATTCTTTTTTTTTTTTCTTGGTACTTGGGATTGAACCCAGAATCACCTGTAAGCTATATACCACCATGCCCAGTTTTTTATGTTACATTCTTTGTGTGTGTGTGTGTGTGTGTGTGTGTGTGGTACTGGGGATTGAACTCAGAGGCATTCTACCTCCGAGCTACACCCCTAGTCCTATTTTTATTTTTTTATTTTGAAACAGGGTCTCACTAAATTGTGGAGGGCCTAAGTAACAGAGGCTGGCCTCGAACCCGGATCCCCCAGTCTCAGTCTCCCAAGTACTTGGACTACAAGCGTGTGCCACCACACCCAGCTTATGTTACATTCTTAATTATTCAGTATAGTTATTGATGTGAAATTGACTGTTCCTCTTCTAGGGAAATGATTGTTTCTAAGACTAAAGGAGTAGTGTTTAAGAAAAGTGGAGCCTGGCGTGGTGGCTCAGGCTTGTAATCCCAGCATTTGGGAGGCTGAGACAGAGGATCCGGGTTAGAGGCCAGCCTCAGCTACCTAGTGAGGCATTCTGCAAATTAATGAGACCTTGTTTCAAAATAAAGAATAAAAAATAGGGCTGGGGGTCTAGCTCAGAGGTAGAATGACCCTGGGTTCAATCCCCAGTACCACAAAAAAAAAAGAAAGAAAGAAAAAAGAAAAGTAGAAACGATTCATCCTTAGCTCTTTAAGACAAATTAATCTAACTTTATGTTCAAGAAATGTGGTTGTATAATGAGCAACAGACATACATTCTTTCATTAATTTTAATTTTAAAAAATGGTATTTTCATGTTTAAAAAATAAAACTCAATGTTCTCCTTACTTTCAGTCGGTCCCGGAAGAAGATGCAAACAGTGTCAAATATTTCCATCACGGGAATGCTTATCATGTACCTGATTGCTTCCCTCTTTGGTTACCTAACCTTTTATGGTAGGTCATTCTGTCAATGTCATTCTCTTTGCGGAAATCCTGGTTAGACTAATAATTTACCTAGATAGGTAGAATTATTCTAGTTACCCTTTTATAGGCAGTCTGACTTATAAATGACATGCATTCAACATGCTATTTTATCTTTGTCACTTGACCTAAAGAAATGAGCCCTGGACCAGCCTGGCTAACAAGTTACAACACGTTGGGAGTTCATGTGTATTTTATTTCTTAAAGTCCCTCAAATCATTTTCCTTCAGATATAGATTATATTTCTTTGGCTAGATTCCCTGGTGCATATCAGGCTAAAAGCAATGAGAATGAATCCATTGCATGCGATAAATCTCTGTTGATGGAGTAACTAACTGCCAAGCAAATAGCAGAAAATTTTCAAAATTCTCAAGTTTGAACTTGCTTCTTATTTATCAGCCAAGTCAAATCTGGGGGCTTGGAGCGTTAAGTTAAATTTCTGGTTAATCTTATTCTATTTTGCTATAGTGAATGGTTTCCTATGAAAGAGGAGATAGCAGAATTTCCTTCAATCTGAGGATGTTCTAAAAAGAAAGAAAAAAAAGATGATTAGATTCTGCATTGTACATTTTTTTTCTCTGGCATCTTAATAATACACAAAAGGAGTAGCATTGTTGTATTCCCATAAAGTGTGGCCCAATAGACAAGTTTTATGGAAGCAAATATAGACCAGAGAGCATATGTTCACACTAATCAATGTACTAACATTGGATCTAACTTTTTGGATTTTTTTTCTTTTTCCTGGCTGACTTGGTAAACTAAATTGATTGCATGACAAGCTGGGCAGGGGGGAGAGATGATTCAGGAGTAGGCCACCATTTGCTTAGGTTTGTTTTCTGTTTGAGAAATATTTGATTATTAATCAAGCACTCGCTTTTAGATTGGGCATTAACTTTTTGTTGGTTATGGGTTAATGAAAGTCCGGATCAATATCATTAAAGGTATTTTTATCCTTTTTTTTTGGTCTGATCTTGAGAGGGGTAGTGGGAAAATCTAAATACATCTGCTTCCATAAGTATCACCTCTCCATTTGCATCTGGAATTCTGATTGAATGCATTTACAAGGAGGGCATCATCTTAATCTTAGAGCAATATTCACTGGGAAACCTATAAAAAAGTCATACTAATTCGTACCTATATGTTACTATTGGAATGAGTTTCTTAAGGTGACAAAAACTTGAAAAACCCCAAGAGAAGGTGTTTCAGTGTCAAGATGGAGTCCTAACTGTTGGGCTTGAGAAGATTAAGTTAGAGATTACTAGTCCTGGAATCTCTATACTGGGTTTAGAGAAATTGAATCAAGGGTACCCAGTCAGATGGAGCTGGAGGGGAATGGGGTAGGATGGAAGGGTCAGTCTGGTGGGGCTTGGACCTTTCTTCCCCTTCAATATGAGCACCTAAGTCTGGTTTGTGATGCTTCTTTATAATAGAGATAGATTTATAATGATGCAAAGTAGCTTGCTAAGCATCTTAGCAATTTTCTATTAGATCCTGCAACATTCATAGCTGATAAGCTCAGAAATCAGATAAGAACAGAGGTGTCTGAATTCCCAGACCTGGGTCTTTTCCACTCTCCTGTGTTTCTTCCATAAAATGTTCCCATGAGTAACCAGTGCCAACTAGGCAGCACCAGGTCAGCTCATTGTCTCCTTTCTCTTCTAGGAGAAGTTGAGGATGAATTACTTCATTCTTACAGCAGAGTGTATACATTCGACATCCCTCTTCTTATGGTTCGCCTGGCAGTCCTGGTGGCAGTAACATTAACTGTGCCCATTGTCCTGTTCCCAGTAAGTACATAAATGTCAGATAAAAGGAACCTATTTAACCCATAGATTAGCACTGTGTTCTGATTTGATGTGGATCCAATTATAATGTGAGTTTGTGATTGCAATGCCCAAGGACATTATTATTTTCACATAGCATTTTGGAGACACTTAAAACTGACCACTTAATATGTGGATATAGCAAGTATTTTCAAGTGGTATTTTCAAAGTGTAGGAAGAAAATCACAAATGCCCTTTTAAATTCCAACTCAAAACTTAGAGCTCAAGCTGCTGTCTTGTGGGTTAGTAAAAATGAGTAGGAGCTCATATAACGTCTAAAACTTGAAAGCCAAGCCACTTTAACGTGCAGGTTGTATTGCCTGTTTGCCACAGTTTGGAAGGTATTTCATGTTTTCTTTTGCAGTTTGTTGTGCTGCAAGAGCATCTGAAAGTCGTCCTATTTAATCAGATGTCTCGAAGGCTAATGAGAAGGGGATTAGTGTTAAGTAAATCACATACTAGAACAAGATTTCTCAAAAAAAAAAAAAATAGCTATGTTATCCATCATACATCTCTTCTACCACCTCCCCCACCAAAACTGATACATGTCTTTTGGTTGACTAAGACCAGGACCATCTCCCCTTGGCATCTACCACTGGCATCAGTCTGCTGGGGCACCCTAGAGCTAGGCTGGCAGTGAGGATTTGGGATACATGAGCTAAAACCTCCACATATGGGTAAACACAGATCTTCGACCACCTGCCAGCTCTTCTTCTTTCATAGACACTGAATTTATTCATTCATTTTAGGGGCAAAAAAAAATAAGTGACACAGTAACCAGTACTGTTATGTACAAAATGTTCCATCCAGGGCCCAGGAGTATGAAGACTACTTCTATAATGACACTGTGGTTGCTTTAAATGCAGCTTATGTGCTGAAATATGTTTGGGCACATTCCTTTTTCATGAGTACATGAAATCAGATCATTCTTGCTATGGTGGCTAATAATTTACTCTTAAGTAATGTCTTGCCTTTAATGTATCTGAAAGTATTTCAAATGACATACACATAGCTTTAGCCTAACACCAGCCCCAGCAAGGGTACAAGGCAGAAGACAGCTGTAAACCAGAAGGTGTAGGGTAGGATCAAATTTCCAAGCAAGCAGTTTCACCAAGAAAAGAATATCTGGTTTCTTTCTTTTTGCACGGCAAGATATCCCTAACTAAATTCTGACAGGCAGGAGACACATCGTTATTGAATCAAAGCATTTTATGAAGGAAATCTGTGATGTGCTTCTGTATTGCTGTATTCATAAGTCCTAAACACAGTGTTTTTAAGCCTGTGTTTCAAGAAATTGATGGATGCTAGCTGTGGCCACACAGCTAGTAAGCAGGGTTCATGTGTAATAACACTGATGGCTGCCATCTTGGAAGGGAATGAGCATGTTACCTCAACATCAAATCCAAATCTTGCCTTAGAAATTCTTCCCCTATTTAAAAGAGAGAGTCCTGGAATAAATCTGATCATGAGAGACAGCAATAGTTTGTAAATATCAGAATCAAAATTGGCCGTGAGAACTAAAATTGAGGAAAATAACTGCCATTCATCCCATGTATTTTCACTCAGCATCAGCATCCAATGAAACGTTTTGCACATAACACTGCATAAGTGCCCCCTTCCCCAATGGCTTTTAAGTCCCCGGAGGTTGCATATGTACATGGTGAGTAGAACACAAGATGAGCTCAGTAATGTCTGCTTAGAAGTAATGGTCTTTAAATTAATCTTGCATTTTCTTGAAATGCATAAATTTCTTTTTCTAGTAAAAGCACAGACTATTTCCCTTGCTTTGTGCTATGAATTCAATTTGGGTAAGGATCTGGGCTAAATGAATAGAGTCTTCATGAATGTCATGGACATGTCCATGAATGGTGGTGACACCTATCCTAATCAAGTCATACAAGGCTAAATTCAGACACTTTTTTGCCAAAATGATAGAAGTTGTTAGTGGTGTCATTGTTTGAATCTGAATTAATTAAAAAACAATGATTCTTATAATTCAGAGCCATGATTTTCAGTGTGTTAAATGCTCAGTCACAGCTTGGTTTTCCTGATATGTTTCTTTGCATTAAGAAACACTTGACCAGCTGAGCATAGTGGCCCACACCTATAATCCCAGTACTTGAGAGTATGAGATAGGCGAATCTCAGGTTTAAGGCCAGCCTCAACAACTTAGCAAGGCCCTCAGCAACTTATTGGGACACTGTTTCAAAATAAAAAATAAAATGGGGCTGGAGATGTAGCTCAGAGGTAGAATGCCCCTGGATTCAATCCCCAGTATTATAAGAAAGAGAGGAAGGAAGGAAGGAAGGAAGGAACGAAGGAAGGAAGGAAGGAAGGAAGGAAGGAAGGAAGGAAGGGAGGGAGGGAGGGAGGGAGGGAAAAGAAAAGAAGGAAGAAAGACTTGACCACTAAGAAATTTATCCATTTGCCTTGATGTTCCCATGTACAAATAATAAAACAAATAAGCCTGGTCTGAATTGAAATCTGTCGGTTTTAGCTCTTATTTTGCATTCCCCTTCACCAGCAAATGATAACTAGGCTGTCTTTCTTAGGAACCCAAAAAGATAGGATAAAGGTTTATTTGCTCTTTTTCCTTTTATCTTCTTTTTTCCTATTAGATTAGTTTCTTCTTCCTTCTACGTCCAAGGCATATAGTAACTAACTGCATATAGTATTTGTTGAACAGATGCATAAGTGAAGTAAATGGAGGCTATCTTTTTCCTAGCAGCCCAACATTTATTTCCTTAGTCGTGTGGTGAGTCTATTATGGGACTTTATTTCTAGAGGACTCATACCAGTGGACATTACCAGAAGGCTGATAGTGCCATTTTCAGCTTGTGCCTCTCTTTATGTTGTAAAGTTCACATATCATCATGAAAAACAGAAAACTCCACTTCTTGAGCCTTTTTAAAAAGAGATCCAATGCTCAGATTTTCTAGCTTATCTCACTCAGCTTGCCCTCGGACCTCCTGTTTTGAAGTGAACATGGACATAGGCATAGAAATATCTCAGAGGTTGCCATGAACTGCAGTACAGTAGATATTTCCAACACCCTTGCCCTAAACAATCCTGCACAGTGGAAGAGTGTCCAAGTCATTTCTAAGCAATGAAGGAATTAAATAATGTATTTATTCAAAGCTCAGAGTTAAGGCTCTCACTTCCTACTATCCTTCCATAGTTCTGGCCTTCACATTGAGTCCTCCTATGGGAACCAGCGCCTCCTAACAACCTGTATCCGGGACACTGTCTCTGGAAATAACCTGTGTTTTCTCCAGAGCTGCATAGAACCTTTCTGGAATCAAGCTGGATCAGAAGCCCTGGCCATCACTGGGGACTTCCCCCACCCACCACATCTGACCCACATTTCCAGATTCTTATCAGTTTGCATATTAAAAAAAAAGGCACATGAATAAAAGCACAGACAAGCTTTGTGGGTCATAAGCTAGAGTTGCATCTGTTCTGACATGGGTAAACAGAGCTGCTGAGTACTTTCTGATCCCAGGCTCAGTTCCTAAGACAGCACTTAAGACGGCACTTTAACTTGGAATGCACTGCAAGATTCCATCTCATTCTCTTCCAGAGCCACTTCCAGCCTCCCTCCATCTTTGTTCTGTTACCCTCTTCAGAAATGTTTTGGCAACACTATATTCTGTTTGGGATTTTCTTAATTCTTATTCACTGTGAGGACAAAATTTTCACATTTACTCCAAGCATTCTACCTATTATTCCTGCAAGTTTTCTGTCATTTTACATCATTTAGCAAAACTAGTTTTTCTGGAAGCCATGACATCCTAGGAAACTGTGTTTCCACTGAGAGGTCTCTTACGTACAAGATCACCTCTAACTCAGCTTAGTGAGTTGAATTGAATTTTATCAAAGGCCTAAGGAGTGCATACGTGTGACATCTGCCTGAAAAACGAACCTGCTTAAGACTTATTTATTCCGTAAGTTTAGCATTATCAGACAAGTCCTTAAGTACTATATATGTGCGACAGAAGGCTTGTTTTAAGATCACTTCGGACAATATTGAAAAGCACTAATTGTAGGTCATAATGTAGAACTTAGAGCCTGCTGGGAAATGACATCAAACCATTTGCATTCCTCGGGATGCTTTTCAAAATGAGTTTCGTAATCTTCAATAATCCAATTTTTTTCAAGTCTTTTACAAAGTTGTTCTTAAACCATTTTCAGGACCTATCTGGTTTGCCATTCCAGAAATGATATTTCCTTTTCAACCTAAACAGATGGCTTTAATTTGTTGGTGGAGTGGTATGAAAGGAATGTGACATAAGACACTGCAAGCAATTTTGCTTGCATGTTTTGGGGTTCATACATGTTTCAAAATGTATTTTACGTTTTCTGTCTTTTAAATGAGTTCTCATCTCCACACCACTAAGAGACTTCAGAGCTAAGATCTTAAAATGAAAATCAATCCTCGTATTTCTAAAAATGTGAAGTCCTTGCTTAATTGAAGTGTTCGCTTATTGAAAAGCCAATGGAGTAATTCCACTAAATTCAGAAAAAAAAAAAAAAGTGTCTTCCAACAGATTCCAAAGATAAGCATGTGTTTAAAGCTCTCCTGCCCTCTGCCCTCAGAGATCTCTTTATCTAGTTAAATACAGAAACTTGAGAAGCTGCTGCAAATGCAGCCTCTCTTGACCCTTTACCTACTTATTTTAGCTACTAAACCAGAGCTGAAATCTATAAAGGACCTGGAGAGGGGGAAAAGAATCTCAGTGTTACTTTAATTCAACATTTACAGAGTGCCTGCTACATAAGACACTACTAGCAACTCTGAGGAATGTTAAAATGATTAAATCCCATTCCTTGCCCTTTGTGGATTTATAATCTATTGGTAGGGAAAGGCGCGCGCGTGTGTGTGTGTGTGTGTGTGTGTGTGTGTGTGTGTGTGTGTGTGGTGTGTGTGTGTGTTTCTGAGGATTGAACCCTGGGGCATTCTACCTCTGAGCTCCACCCCAGCCCTTTTGATTTTGATTTTGAAACACTGTCTCATTAAGTTGCTGAGGGCCTCACTAAATTGCTGAGGCTGGCCTTGAACCTGTGGTTTTCCTGTCTCAGCCTCCCAAGTACGGGATTATGAGCATGTACCACTATACCTGGCTGTTTATGTGTATTTTAACACACACACACACAAAAAAAAAAAAAAAGAAAGAAAGAAAGAAAAAGAAAAAAAATTTGGGAAAAAGCATCAAGATTTTTTTTGAGGGGGGTATAAAAAAGATATAAAATGCTTTAGAAGGATGAAAATATCAAAAATGATTTAAAAAAATAAAAAAAGAAGTGATCTCACCATTTTACATTCTCATCGCAGATTCGTTCATCAGTGATCACGTTGTTATTTCCGAGAAGACCCTTCAGCTGGATCAGACATTTCCTAATTGCAGCTGTGATTATTGCATTTAATAATGTTCTGGTGATCCTCGTGCCAACTATAAAATATATCTTTGGATTCATAGGTAAGTTCCAGGAAGTCTCTTACGTGGTTGTCAGGACCCCAGTTCATCTCAGTCTCCCTGGATTCCCACCAGCACAGGCTTGTCACCTTCCCTCCCTCTTAAGTGACACTGGGAGCTAACTGGCAGGTCATTTAGTTCAGCTGCCTTTTCTTAGGGGGAGGGGAATTATTAGAGATTAAATGCAGGGAAATTCTACCTCTACCTCCAACCCACACTCCCAAACCTTTTCTTTTTTTCTGTTTCCTTTTCTTTCTTCCTTTCTTTCTTCCTTTTCTTTCTTTCTTTCTTTCTTTCTTTCTTTCTTTCTTTCTTTCTTTCTTTCTTTTTTTTTTTTTAACAGAAGTCTCACTAGGTTGCTGAGAGTCTGTCTTACTATGTAGCTGAGGCTGGTCTTCAACCTGAGATCATTCTGTCTTAGCGTCCCAAGTACTGAGATTACAGGCATGCGCCACTACACCTGGCCTTTTTCTGACAAATGAGGAAATTGATTTCAAAGAAGTCAAATCAAATACCTTGGGGTGTACCCAAGGTTTGGAGGTGGGTTATACCTCTGTCATTAAGAAGAGTCAGGAAGACAAGAGGGACGCAGTGGCATACACTTGTAATCCCAGTACTTGGGAGGCTGAGACAGAAAGATCGCAGGTTCGAGGCCGGCCTCAGCAACTTACCAAGACCCTCAGTGACTTAGTCAGACCCTGTTTCAAAATAAAAAACAAAAAAGATTAAGAGTATAGATTCAAGGTAGAATGCTCCCAGATTCAATCCCAAGTACCACTACTCCACTTCCTAGAAAAGAAGACATATTTTACCTACCAGAAGCTCTCTCAAGTCTATCAATATCAACTGAGAATTAAAAGGTATCTTTGGAGGAATAGGAGGCTTATTTTTTAAACACTTAATTTCTCTTAACTACATGGTCTACTAAGATATTTAATTTTGAAGATTTTCTTAAATTTTGAGCATAATACAAAACTTTAAAAAAATCAGCTTATTTTACATTAGTATACTTCTGTCGCTATAATGTTGGGTATGTTTTATTTTCTCTATAAACATACTTACTATGAATAATTAACCAAGATCAGCTTATGTGATCTGAAGTGTGTGCTTTTAGTGCTAAGAATAGGATAGCTTTGTATTTGGTTTCCCTAAGGTGCATGGTCTCAGAGGCTATTCTGGGAAGACCTACCATGCATGACATTGACCTGCCCTGTATCTCTCTCCTCAGGAGCTTCTTCTGCCACTCTGCTGGTTTTCATCCTTCCAGCTGCTTTTTATCTTAAACTTGTCAAGAAAGAACCTCTGAGGTCACCCCAAAAGATCGGGGTAAGTATGACTTGCAGTTTCCCCCAGTATAAGTTGCATTTCCACTGCTTAGAGTAAACCAGAAAATACATGTGGTTCAGAAAAATGAATGTGAATTATGCTACTATCTACCAATAAAAGAAAGGAAAGAGAAATGAAACAATGAGTAAAGACCCAAAGATGTGTTGAAACTCTCTGATTGGAGAAAAAAGAGATGATTTCTGGCACTTGGATAATTCTAGGATTTCTTCTCTTCAAATAGCAAATGTTTTGTGTTGAGTCTTTGAGTATCAAGTGCTAATGGGCTTTTCCCCGCAGGTATGTGCATGATGTGCATACCAGTCTCCAGTGCCAAGCTCTGGCTGCTTGATCCATGTGAAATTTTCAGGAAGGAAGTAGGCTTCACTTTGGTCAACACTAGTTAGGTTTACAAGGGCAAAGGACTGCTTTGGTTTTGCCCTTCCATCATACCCTGCAGTCCCCTGCTTTGGACTGAGATCCAGACAGAACTATTTGTTTTCCGGTTAACCACTTTATTTTAAGATATAAAATATTGTCTTATTAAACAAAGGAATGAATATTTCTTTTCCATACTAGTACTACAGAACCATACATTAGAAATAATTGTTTCCTCAATAATTAAATATTATTAGTGACTTCTTAAGAATATCTTTTTATTAATGCTTAGAAGAATGCTTCTTACTAAATTATTCTGAGTTTGAACCTTGAAGTTGTTCACCTCTTGGGATAGTTCAGGAACTTCAGGATAGTTTGGTATCAAAATCTCTTCCTATTATCTTGTGCCAGAACTTTCATTCTATATAATCCATTTTGCCTGGACTTCTATACAGTGTGACCTGGTCACATGCCTTTTCCTGTTTATGACACATTTTTAGTTTGACCAGATATAAAATGAGTAAAATTATCTCTTAGACTCTTGCTAGTAAAAAATTTAAATCTTATTTTTTCATACATAGAATTAGGTCAATTTGGTAATGTTTAATGCTTCTGGTGTTAAAATTTTGAAGTATTATATATACTATATATATGTATATATATCATGTGTGTATAAATATTCATACATACAAAGATGTATGTATAATCTATATATACTTTTTGTCTTTTTTCAGAAATATGCAATATACATTAGGCTTTCCTTTTTATTTGTTTGTTTTATAAAATTAGAGTAATACATACTACTGTTCTATGACCAGCACTTTTTCATTTAAAAGATTGTGAGCATTTCATAGGTTATCAAATCTCTTACCATTTAATTTTTAATTATCACAGCTATTCATTTTGAGATACCAAATCAATTAACCATAACACTATTGTTGAAATTTTAGGTTATATCTCTCTACTGTATTCCCCCTCTTTTCTCAACTTGGGTTCAAAATTGACTGATTTGTTAGATATCTGAGTTATTAAGAATATTATAATTCAATATAAAAGTTGGATTTGCATCTTACATAAATAACTTATAAAAACAAACTGTGTGATGCATGGTCTCTGTGTTCCCTAACAAGTTCTCTCTGCATTACAGGCTTTGATTTTTCTTGTGATCGGAATTATCTTCATGATTGGAAGCATAACACTCATTATAATGGACTGGATTTACGATCCTCCCAGTTCCAAGCATCACTAACCCAAAGGAAAATCCTTCCTTTTTCTGTTGGAAATGGTTGCAAGTTGTGCTCCAAAAGACATTTGAGTTATCGTGATTGGAATGTTATTCATAGGAAATAACAGCAAGATTCCAAAGACGTTTGCTAGCAAAGACGTTTGCTAGCAATACCGCACCAGACACCTGCAAAAGAGAAAATCATGGCTTTTATCAGAATGGCTGTTGATGTGTTTAGAAACTGCTGTGCACATTTCTACCCAGGTTTTGCTAAGACAGTGTGAGATGACCAAGGCGTGTTTTTGCTGCTGTACAAGCAGAATCAGGGTGGTACATGTAATGATCCTCAGCTCCTGCTGACTCCCCATCTTCCACTCCCCAAAAAAGTAGCAAGTAGTTGTATCCTTAGTACATCAAACAAAAAGTGCCTTGGTGGCTGTCACCACTTAATAACTTTCCCCAGCATACACCAAATACTCTGAGGCTGTTGACCAACAAAGGCAAAAGGCATGTCCTGTGACCTGTCCCTGTGAGGTGTATAAATGATTGGACACCAGGAAGTGCAGGTTTGAAGTTAGTCTCAGCAATTTACTGTCAACACTAAAGGAATATTTTGCCCATCCTGTTTGCTATGTTGTATTAGTAACTTCTTCATTCAATGGATTTTTTTTTTTTTTTGTAAATGTTAAAACATTTTGTAAAACATAGAGAGGGGCTTTAAGTTATCAGCAACAACAACCAAAAATAATGCTTATAGCTAAGCTGCCTGCCATGGAAGCATCTGCTTTTTAGTGTTATTTCTAGTCCTATTGTCATACTTCTGTCCCTGAACAAGGGTCTCCCTCTCGTCTTCCATTCTCATTCAACAGAAAGTTTAGACGACCACAGGTCACTTGGAGATACACTACCCAGTATTGTCTGGTATGTTTTTATTTGATAAACATTCAGTGCAGGAAACTGTGATTTGCTGTATGTTTATGTACATAATCATATTCTCTGGTCATCAGAATGTTAACATATGGTACTTTTGATTTTTGTTTTTTACATGTGTAGTTTTCTTTCTTCACAGTCAAAACATTTACATTATTGGGATGAGAGCAGGGAATTGAGTTGGTGGGCTCAAAAATCCATTCGTATGTATCTGTCTACTGGGGATATTTTAATTTTGAAACCTAAGTTATATATAGTTTAGTAATGTTCTTCTTCAATGTTTACAATAATATAATCATCTTAAGAAAACAAGTCCCTTATTTGTAAATAATTATCAATTCTGAGGTTGTTCTTTTAATTTAGTATGCTTAAAATAGAATTTAATTCATTTTAGCTTGACAGTTGTTTGCTGACATTCATTTGTCATTTAATACAATATTGACTGATTCTCCATTGAAATAAGAGTGCTAACACTACAAAGAAGTGCAAACCATCATTCTCACTTAGTTCCAAAACATACTTACATGGAATGGATTTAAAAGCTACTACTCACTGCCTGGGACTTCTGGAATTCACTACTTTTTTGTCAAATCAGTAGCAAGAAGATTTGCTGTATATTTTATATTTTAGTAAAGCCAAGTATGAAACATGATTATTATACAAGTATGACATACTAAATCATATTTCATAGTTTGGGGGGAGTATGCCTAAGGAGATATGTATTTCTTTTATGTATTATTTTCTAGAGACATAATACTGTAAAATGGTGCACTTTGTTATGGAAATTGAGCATTATATAACTTTTAAGTTACTGTTATTTGGAAAAAATTTGCCAAATGCCATTTTTAAGATATACATCCATTTTCATTAATCTAAAGAATATATTAGAACAGAAAGTAAGTAAAGGTAACTTCGTAATGTTAAAAATGTTTAATCTGGATGCATTTTAATGTACAAATTAAAGACTAATCAAAAATATTGGAAAACTGTAAAATTTACATATGTTTTGAATTATTTACATTTAAAATACTAACTTGAACATATCAATGTGTGTAATCCTACAAATATTCAAGAGCAATACTACAGTGCCAAGTAATAAAGTACCACTGTTTTTCTCATGGACACTTTCAGGATTAGAATTCACAAATACTGCAGGGCAGACATACATATGGTATCTTGTGCCGGTTAATTTAACCCCATTTGTAAACAGATGAAAATTTTATTTTCTTATTTCATTTATAAGACGGTTCAATGTGTTGGGAGGCTTTTTTATTACAAAAAGTGTGTATTGGTATATAATAAAAGAATTTTTCAAATGCCCATGATGTGATTTTTTTTCCTTCTGTTAAAGAAGGCTGTGAGTTATTTGTACATGAAACGAAATTTAAGATCGATTATTGCCTCTCTTGTATTGATTGCTATAGGTTGCATGTTTATTGTGCACAGGCACAAAGGCATGATTCCTCCACCCTGTATGCACACAAACACATAGACATATTCACCACACACATATCCTGTATTATATCCTATTGCAGTTGTAACAAATCACCACACACTTAGTGGTGGAATAGAACACAAATAATTGATCACCTTACAGTGCCGGAGGCCAGAAATTCCCAAACCAAGGTATTGGTAGGGCTGCCTTCTTTCTGGAAGCTCTAAGAAAGAATCTGTTTCTTTGTCTTTTCCATCTTCAAGAGGCCACCCAATTCTTTGTCTCATAGCCTCTTCGTCCATCTTCAGAGTTAACAGAACAACATCCTTAAATTCAAATCTCCCTCTCCTCTCCTCTCCTCTCCTCTCCTCTCTTCTCCTCTGTCTCCTGTCTCCTCTCATCTCCTCCCCTTCCCTCCCTTCCCCCTTCTTCCTCCTCCTCCTCCTCCTCCTCCTCCTCCTCCTCCTCCTCCTCCTGCTCCTCCTCTTCTTCTTCTTCTTCTCCTCCTCCTCCTCTTTCTCCTCCTCCTCCTTCTTCTTTTCTGTCTCCTCTAATTCTGACTCTCTTGCTTCTCTCTTTTCCTTTAAAGGATTCTTGTGGCTACATATGGTCCACCCAGATAATAAATAATAATATCCCCTTGCAAAGGCCCTTAACCACACCTATGAAGTCCCTTTCTCTTCATAAGATTACATATTGACAGACTCCCAGAATCAGAACATGAACATCTTTGGGTAGCCATTATTCTATGTACCATATGCACATACCACACATCACAAGCACATCGTGCACACCTGCCACCACACACATGTTCACATTCACATATCCTCATACTCTTGACACATACCCCCAGAGGCAGTGGATGCCACCAAAGAATACCAAGAAGGAGACTGATGATCAAAGGTACATTTTAGAAAGACTATCTCAATCATTTACTGGGGAATGGCATGGGAGGGAACTGACAAGGAAGGAAGGAAGGAAGGAAGGAAGGAAGGAAGGAAGGAAGGAAGGAAGGAAGGAAGGAAGGAAGGGAGGGAGGGAGGGACATTAAAAACTGTTGGCCTTTGGTGGGCCATTAAGTACAACAAGAGCAATTATTCTCATTGATAACTTCATTCTGTCTTAAACTAGAGAAGCATTTTTGTTTGGTAATTTTCCAGAGAGATTTCTCTAGGATGTTTCATATCTAATGCATATTTGCTTAAAATTATCAATGATTAACTCAAGGAAGAAATAATTCACATTTTGACATCTTGGAAATTGGGAAGCATCTTGCAGTGACTTTTGGTGAGTGGCACTTATAGTCATCATGACTATCTCCAAATGTGTAACCAAACTTATAAAATGTCTTATCAGTAGCTTGGAAAGAAATTTCAGTGATAACAGTGGTGTGTGTGTGTATATATGTGTGGTGTATGGGTGTGCATAGTACTGGGGATTGAATTCAAGGGCATTCTACCTCTGAGCTACATTCCCAGAACTTTTTATTTTTTATTTTGAAACAGAGTCTCACTATGTTGCTGAGAGTCTCACCAAGCTGCTGAGGTTGGCCTTGAACCTGTTCTCCTTTCTGAGCTTCCCATGCACTGGGGTTACAGGAATGTACCAACATGCTTAGCTAATCTTGGGGTTTTTATCAAACACTTCTGTACTCCAAAACAGCAGAAAGGAGATATTCTACAAATATCTATCATTCTTAGACAAAAATTGAAAATTGACTAATGAGAGTTGGACTTTATATGTGGAAGTTTTGGGAATATCTGAACCAATTTACGCTTCTTTTTGACACATGCACAAGAGTGGTATTTGATGAAAGCCTATGTCTAAAGTTCTAAGAGACCCCCTTTAATAACAAAAATATTTTAGTATAAAAAGTACTGTGGCCTTGTGCAGGAAGCGCTTTACTGCAAATAGCCAGAGGAGTTTCTAAGGGTTTGAAGCCCCTCTGATGGGAGCCTCTGTTTCAGGTGCACAGAACTTGCAGGAGAGACCCAACCACTGGGAATTCCCTTGTCCAAAAAGTCCGTTTGCCAATAAGCCGGAGATGCCCTTCCTCTGGCCAGAGACACTGGAGAAGCTGGGATTCACCTGTAGGGGTGTGGAGATCTTGTCACAACATCACAACATGCTCCTACACAGAAAACCCCCTTCATTCTTGGAGGCTAGAAATATCCTTCCCAAGTAAGGTACCTGCAGCCTTGCTTTAGAAAAACAGCAGGGTTCAGTGGAAGCCCCAGACAGCCAGGTCATACAAACCCAGCAGAGCAAGGAATGCAATAGATTCCTAAACTTAAATTGTAGTTAGTACTACACCCTACAAAGAAGGCCAAGAACTATGTGCTGAATCTAACAGAATGATTATTTGCTACAATAAAGGATTTAAATAGGCATACTAGTACTTGGAATGCTGAGACAGCCCCCCCCCACCACCACCACCCCCATGTAAGTAAGCAGACAGATAAGACAGTACAGTCTCCCTCAGACATAAACAAAGTAGAATCACCCTGGACAGCTCAGGTTCCCAACACAGGCTCTCTCAAATATAAATAAAGCAGTGATGAAAAGAAAAACAATATAATGATTAATTGCCTGGTCTGTTTCTGTCATTGTGTTTACACTAGGAAACATGTCTCACACCTACCTGTCCCCTCCCAACAATAGGTAACCAAATGCATAAAAGAACTTGTATTTTCAGTAATGGGGGCTCAGAAACAAAGCATTGCTTGCTGAGCCTTCACTAGTGAATAAAGAAACCTGCTTCCAACTCCTGTCTCTGTCTCCTGACTTTGGGACCTAATTTTCCTGCAACAATTGATTAGAATGTCCAGCACATAACTGAAAAGTAACCATCATATCAATAACCAATATAATTGCAACTTGAATAAAAAAAGACAATCAACTGATGCTAACACTGAGATGAAATAAATGGTATTATAAGAATTTTAAAGTAGCCATCTTAAAATGCTTCAACAACTAGTTATAATTTTTCTTGAAAAAATGAAAAATAGAACATTTTAGCAAAGACATTGAAGTTATAAAAACAAATAGAAATTATAGAACTAAAAAAATGCAATAACAGAAATTTAAAGTAAAGCTCATTGGATGTGTTTAATAGTAGGTGGAGATGAAGAAAGATAAAATCTGTGAAGTTGAGTAAATAGTAATAGAATTCTCTCCATCCACACAATAGAAGAAAGGCGACAGAAAACAAAAGCAAAATAAACAAATTTTACCCAAAATAAAACAGGGCTATGTACCTGTGAGATAAAAATGAAAATAAATAAATAATAAATAAATTTTAGTATTACATTGCCAGAAGGAAAAAAGAAAGATTTAAACTGAAAGATAATTTGCAGCAATAATGCTAAAATTTTTTCCAATTTGGCAAAAGACACAAAGTTACATACTCAAGAAGCTAAGTATATCCCAAATAGCAAGAACTCAAAGAAATCCATGGTCAAACCTCTCAAAACTAAAAAGAAGAGAAAATTTTTGAAAGCATCCTGAAAGAAACAACACATTATCTGTAGGGGAACACTAATTAAAATGTCAGAGAATTTCTTATCAAAAACAATGCAGATCAGAGCCAAGCATAGTGGCCTATACCTGTAATCCCTGTACTTGGAAGACCAAGAAAGGAGGATTGCACACAGGTTTGATGAAAGTCTTAGCAATTTAGCAAGGCCCCCAGCAACTTAGTAAGACTGTTTCAAAATAAAAAATAAGATAGGGCTGTTGGTGTAGCTCAGAGGTAGAATGCCCCTATCTTCAATCCCTGGTACAACAACAAAAAACAGAGATCAAAAAGAAGCAGCAGTGCAGAAGCTCTTCAGTTTAATGCAATCCCATATATTGATCTTCCTTTGAGCTGCTTGTGCTTTTGGGGTCTTGTTGAGAAAGTTTTTACCTGTGCCTATGTGTTCAAGTGTTGGTCCTATGCCCTCTTCAAGTAGCTGCAATGGTCTGACTTCCAGGTCCTTGATCCACCTTGAGTTGATTCTTGTGCAGGGTGAGAAAGTGGGGTTTATTTCCATTTTCCTGCATATGGTTAACCAGTTTTGCCAACACCATTTGTTAAAGAGGCTATCTTTTTTCCAGTGTATATTTTTGGCTCCTTTATCAAAAATCAGTTGACTGTAAGTCTGTGGGTCTTTTTCTGAGTCTTCTATTCTGCTCCATTGGTCTATGTGTCTGTTTTTGTGCCAGTACCATGCTGTTTTTATTACTGTGGCTTGGTAGTAGAGTTTAAAGTCAGGTATTGTGATGCCTCCTACATGATTTTTATTGCTAAGAACTACTTTGGCTATCCTGGGCTTTTTGTTTTTCCAGATGAATTTAAGGACTGATTTTTCTATGTCTGTGAGGAGCGTCCTTGGCAATTTCATGGGTATTGCATTGAATTTGTAGATCAGTTTTGGGAGGATGGCCATTTTG